>JAUTBQ010186593.1:0-10619 GCA_032361185.1 Lepetodrilus ovalis | reverse complement strand
TAATAGTGGTCAACAAGGGGGTGCGATAGAAGGACAGGTATCGAGTAAGAAGTACATGTATAGTGATTTTACAGGAGGATATACACCACAATAAACGTGGAAAGGTATAGTAGATAATTACACAATTTAAACATCTATACGTACAGGCATTTACGCGTACACCGGAGTACGAGCATTTATGTCTACATACATACCATCATATTGCAATCAAATTTTTATATCTTCTTTCATTTTCGTTTAATACTTGACATACATAAATATGTGTGTGAGTACACTGGGAAGCGTTTTACTGCAGATAATATTCTGTATGTGTTTTAACAGCAATTAAAAGGATCTGTCGCCGTTTTAGCCAATTGGATTTGCCGTTTTAGCCAACTGAATTCGCCGTTTCAATAAAAGAAATATGATTGCTGATTTGGATAGAACATTCTGTGGATTCAATGTATCCCCAATTTTATATGGGATACAATAACAAGACTCACAGAATGATTTTGGTTTTATTTATTAATAAATTACATCATTGTAAATGCACCAAAGTATATCGCTATTCATAACAGCTACCAGTATCACAAAAACATGTCTAAATAATATCCTATAATATTATAACAACAATATTGCAATCTAAACTATTCATTGAAAGCACAGTCAGTTCCCATTATTACAGTCTCTGTTATGATGGTTTCTCTGCTTACCAGTCAACTTTTAACCAATATGGATTTCCTATACTTTTATCTCGAATGATTGATCCAATGATCCTGTATAATGGGGTCTGACTGTACATGTTATCATTTTATCTATCAGATCAACTTCAAGTCTGCATGCTTAAGTATAATACTCGCACATTCCTGATTTCGTGTTTCATACTGAAAAATATATTGTATGTTTCATGTAACCTCTGCTCCATAGATATATCCTCTTGCACACTTACATTTCATTCCACGGTCATACTGAAATTGGTTTCAAATCCCCATCCACACCACCACCACAATATCATATATTGTAGAAATCACTTCCTTAAAGGCATACAATCACAGACATTGATGCTTGTTTTTTTTGCTGTAAGATAGGTACAATTCCATGGTACCTTCTAATACACCCATGCAGTTAGGCTATAAATAGGAATGATACAATGCTATTAGTAGGTTACGTCCCTTGGCAGGTCAGTATCTTTACGTCTATGCATTTTCCTAATTTGCATAGGAATTCAACTTTGATTACTTGACATTAATAGATGATTTGTAGAGCGCGCCATCCACCTTTACATAAAATTCTTATGAATATTTATTATTGTTATGCAATAAAGGGAAATAACTTAAAAACGGAAAATCAGTTTAAAATTGATCATCTGGTAATAATAGCTTCTCTAATTAAATCAATAAAAAAAAAATTTAAATAGTGGGACACAAGGAAAAAGTAGCTGGTTGTATAAAGCACTCGTGTAGTGAAATCAAAATAACTTTTCAGATGAAACTTCGTCTGAGCACTAGGTCAACTATCTGATTGCATGCGTTTCAACCTCATTATTATAACTGAGGTGCTCCCCACAATTAATAACAATTATAATCCTAGTTTAAAAAACCCCAGCTGATTATTCCATTCAAGTACACGGTATATGTACTGATGTACTGGTAGGTATCGTTACTCAAAGCTCATGTATCTACTACCAGACGATAAGCACTCATAGCGGCCTGTCTCGTATACTCAAGGGTAAATTGCGATCAGACACTTACGAGAGCACTATTGTCTCATAGTAGATATGAGAACGTTGAGATACATCACCCTGGAAATTAATCCGGTTATCATGATTCCTTCATGAATGTTTTCAGTAAAATGTCGGCTGCGATACCGGGCGTAGTTGCACCTTTGACGACCATTTTCTCCAACTGCAAGATTTTGGCGGCTACCTCAGGTTTCTTGCAGAAGACGTCCATAATGTATCCTTGAATGTAGTTCCACATCCAGATACGGAGCTGATTCTCGCGTTTCAGTAGCATCTCTCCGGAATCAAACGTCCGCGTCCTGAAGTCCAGCATCAGGTCCCATAACTCTGGAATGCCCTCTTTGGTCATGGATGATATTCGCTTTACCTACAAGAAATAAAAATACAGATACATGTACTTGCATTTAACGGGTATTGCCACTACATCAACTGGTTACCCATGAGGTGCAGTAATTGGGATTTAAAAAAACACAATTTGATTAAATTTATCAGTATAGGATTGGGAAAAACGTTAAACTTATTAAATCTGTTGCTTTGAATTAACATAACTTGCATATATAAATAGATAAATTGGGATGGCAGTGACATAAGAAATATAACTTGTCGAATATAGCACAGGCATGGCAACATACAATTGTATTTTCAGCTGAAAACAAGCACTGGGCGTCAAGGCGCCAAGCCATGTCCATTGTAAATAAATCGATCCTTTGACAAATAATTCTACAGATTTCTGCGGATCTGCGGAAAAGAATCCTCGACTGAAAGCAACGATTACCCTGGGTCTCCACACTGCAGACCGCCGCTTCCTGAATTTGAGGGCGCTGACGTACTCTGCCTGGATCCTCCTGGCAGCCGCGACCAGGTCTCCGTCGCTCTTGTTGACCACAACCACGTCCGTGACCTCCACAATGCCCTTCTTTATACCTGAGACAAGGGAGATTACTCTCAGCATATTGATGGGGAGATTACTGTGGAACAATCTCCCACAAACCAGAGAAATAAACAAACTGCATTTTCAAGACAAACTAATAATTCACTTCTTTAGTGAAGTGTATGTCCAAAAAGCATGATTTGAGCAGTTATTCTAGATATTTGTGCAATATAAATGTGGATAATAATAAACAATAATTACTCTATCATAGGATACAGATTTTCTCTCATTATAGATGCAAATTAACAGAAAATATGAATAGAAAAAATATATAACCTTACTGAATTACATTTTATTTATAACCTGTATAGGAAGTCCCTGCAAATGGAGGTGCCATGAATATTACCAGAAATATTTTCCATTTTTAGACCCATGAGCCAAATTTCGCGTGGGCCTAAATATGGGGATTCCTTGTAATACCGTATATCCAAACTGATCATTGAAAATACCTAATTAGAGTCAAGTAACAAGGTGGCTTCCTTGACGACACATGCAAATATTTTTACTGACCTTGAAGTTCATCGCCCCCTGCTGGTGGAATAATCAGACAGAACATGTCTACCATGTCCGACACCACAAACTCTGATTGGCCAACTCCTGAAGATAACATCCAATCAGAATGCAGTGTTTCCATGGTAACTGACATTTGATACATATTTATTCTCTAACATGACAAGGACATTGGTTTATTTCTGAGTTTATGGAATTTCGCAATATTACACTAATCAACACTGAGTATTGTTTCTCAAAGCTCTTGTATCTACTACTCTTGTATCTTGTAGTGAATGCTTATATATGGCAGTTGTGCACATACGAGAGTACTATGGTTGCATAGTGGATATACAAGCTTTGAGAAACAATACCCTGGACGTTGTGAAAAACAATAGACTATGGTAAGCATGTTAATACAACATGTCAAAGAAGCCAAAGACTTTATGAGTATTTTGGATTTGCCATAGTAGATAGAGGCCATTTTAGAAAATATTTTGGCATCCAATAGTGCAAATTAATTAAGAAATTGTGGGTGGTGGGGAAGATTGTACAAAGGTCACACATTTGCCAATAGGTAAATAATAGTAAATAAATTTAACAAAAGAATTGCTGTACGAGATCCTACACCTACCGACAGTTTCAACCAGAATGATGTTGAATCCTGCTCCCTCACAGAGGACGATGGCGTCGTTGGTCGTACGAGTGACGCCACCCAGGGTGCCAGAGGTGGGGGAGGGTCGAATGTAGGCGTTCATATCTCGAGACAGTTCCGGCATCCTTGTCTTGTCTCCCAATAACGAACCTGAATGATGACGTACCATCAATCATTTGCAAACAGTTTCAGTCATTGCAGGTGTAATGTCTAATGATCAATGTTAATTAGTAAAACTTACGCAGCTTACAGGATTAATGATGAGAGATGCATTAAATAGACAGCTAATGGACATGTATTTATGGACATGTATATAATGGACATATATTTATGGGCATATAAATAAATCTATTGTCAATCCAACAATCTGATTGGTCCACGTCACCCCAAATCATTGCATTCATACTTCGATGAAGAAAATCTTATTGGGTGGCATTGTTACGTCATGTATACATGACATCATCTATACTTGAATGTCAGTAAAATATTGTTTAAAATATTCATGTGCTGCTCCTAAAATGTTGAGTAAATACATTGATGCATCATGTTCCCCATCCTTTTGTTGAGTAATTTATTTATAAGAATTGACTGTAATTTTTATTACGTTCATCGGGGTATGAACGTAATAAAAATGGCAGTCAATTCTTAAGTAATTAGTTTATATGCATTACAGGGGTTAATACTAACACTAGTAGCCAAACCCCAAATGCCCAATGCTAAAGGAATCCTAAGGACTAGTAGAAATTTAGGATTCATTAGGCTTCTACTATATGTTATCATTATCAGGACTAGTACTCGAAAATGTTAGTATTAACCGCTGCATTGAATGGTCATGTACTTATGGCCATGTATTTAATGGACATATTCTGGATTATACACAAACACAGCTATCTAGGGCACCTCCGGGCGCCTGCAGCATGGAGAGGGTTAATGGCCATATATTTAATGGACATGTCTAACGTCTTCACATTGCTGTACCTCCAGTTGTGGACGAGGATGGATCCACGGCCAGTACTGCCACCTTGTGTCCCTTGTCTGTCAGGTATTTGCCCAGCACCTCGATGAATGTACTCTTCCCTGCTCCCGGCGGGCCAGACAATCCTGTAAGGGACATTACAACCTTGTCACCATGGTCACTGACATTACACTTCTTAGAGTGGCATTACAATCCTGTCAGGCATAATCCTGCTGGTGGCATTGCAATCATGTCTGGTATTACAATCCTGTCAATTGTATTACAATCCTGTCAGTGATTTTACAATCATGTCAGTGATATTACAATCCTGTCAATAGCATTACAATCATATCAGACACAACCCTGTCAGTGACATTACAATCCTGTCAGTGACATTTCAATACTGTCAGTGACATTACAATCCTGTCAGTGACATTACAATTGTGTTAGAAGCATCTTGCAATCCAGTTAGAGATTACAATCTTGATATACCTTTTTCAATCCTTTTAGAGATATTACAATCCTGTTATAGATCTTATGATCCTGTTTTAGACATACTACTGTCAGATAAATTACAATCCTATCAGATATATGACCATGATCCTGTCAGATACATTACAATACTGTCAGTGACATAATCACATTTCAATCCTGTAAAAGACATTACAATACTATCAGAGATACTACAATGCGGTCAGGTATAATTTGGATAAAATGAGCCTATATTCAGCGGTTGATACTAACATTTTGGAGCACTAGTCCTGATAATGATAACATATAGTAAAAGCCTAATAAATCCTAAATTTCTACTAGTCCTTAGGCATGTTAGGATACCTTTAGCATTGGGCATTTTGGCTTTGGCTACAGGACTAGTGCTAGTATTAACCCCTGCTATATGCATGCTGATACATAATTATATTCATAACAGATGCTTACCTATCCTGAATGACAGTGACTTCTGCATAGAGTGTATGCCTATCCCTTTCATGTGGTCGAGAACCTTCACCAACAGTTTCTGAGCTTGCTTTCTTTTCACAGGATGACTCGATTCCACCAATGTAATCGATCTAGCTAAACTCGCTCTTTCACCATTTTTCAAGCCAGTGAATAACTTCTCAACAAGATCATCTTTATGTTTCAAGTGATCAGGAAAATTTTCCAAAGTAGAAATACATTTTGTATTTTGGGTCTGGGTTTCCGATTGCCTATCATGTCTAAGCAAAGAGGTCAACTTTAGAAAGTGTCGTCGTATACACAGGCAATGTGAGTGAAGCTGGATACGTGGCAGGTACAGTCCCATGTGTATAACGCTTCAACGGGTGCGAGGCCCTCTGACAGAAACTGGATTGTAGTTGAGTAATAAAGATGGGTCAAATAATTAAGATACTGTGCTTCTCATCTGAAAGAAAAAAAGAAAAAGTTAATGGGTTAATATCTGGACAATAACTGATGGCATATATAAAATAAATAGAATTAATGTTAAAATATTTTATATCGACAGTAGATTAATTTGGCTAGCAAATAATTATGTGAATTCAATTGCAAAAATGATGAAGAGGCACTTACTAAACATGCTAAGGGGTCAACATTTGTTACGTTCAGTTTTCTTAGCAACTACAGAACTTGGAAAGTGTACATCTGTGGGCATGGCTTAGCGTACACGTGACAGCAGTGATCGAAATGGAGGGGGTCCTGGGGGTCATTTGAAAATCTGCAATGTTAAAGGTATCTGTGTGACCCCTGAAAATTGCAGATTTTACCACAATTAACATTGGGTCTATGGAAAATGACTCCCTAATTATTTAATTTTATTACGACCACTGTGACAGCCTTACAATAAGAGATAAAAGATTATTCATTGTTATCTTGGTGATCATGTAGTACTGTATAATTAAACAATAGTGTTTTCTAGATGACTTAAATCAAAGGAAATCAAAGAGTTGCTGTTAGTTTGAATCTAAATATAGACCATGGTATAACAAATTTTAGCAGTAGAACATGTGTTTACCGCGTAGCATTGAAAAAGGATAATTAATGTAGTTTTCCTCCTGTGTCAAAAGGTCTGTCACTAGTATAGTGAACACTAGTATATTACTACAGGTACTGAAGCAGTCATGCATTTACTGTTTTACATAATGTATTTCCATACCGGTAACAGCTGCCACTTTAAGAGGAATTCAACAGCTTTTAATTAGATATGGACAGAGTAATGTGGAATAATCATAGTAGATAATATTTTAAAACAATTGACTACACTACAGTACAATAGATCAAACAGAATGTACATTTTCATTGTTGTACACCATGAAAATAGTTAAATATATCATGCATGATACAGATAAAAGCATAAATTGTCCTTGGCCCTATTTATGGGCGGGTAGTGATAATGCTTCGCTATGGAATGTTGAGCAACATGGAATAACTATATGCAGAGGTACGTCAAAATTGACAGCGCCATCGACACAACAAATGGATAAGCTATCTACGGAGGTGCGTTTTTATGTACTGCCATGTGATTTTATGCCAGAAATTTGTTGACTTCCGTGCCGCAGAAGTTGGCTGCAGAATCTTCAACCTTAAGCATGGGACGAGTATGGCCGGTGAAGGGAGAATAGCGAAGCATTATCACTACCCGGTCATAAATAGGGCCAAGGGTATATCATGGACCCCAACTTCAGCGTTATATCGAGGGGACACCGTATTTCACTTAGTGAATTTGCATACACATTGATACAGTGCCCGCTCGATATATCTCCCCGCGTTGTGTAAACTGGTACCTGCCTTATACCATGATTACAGGCAAATAACAAAAATAAAAATGGGATCCACGTCCGGCCCCGTGTTATATCCGAATCCACAGCATCGGACCGTGTTATATCATGGGTGCACTGTACATGGATGATTACAACTTGCCATATAAAAATAGTGTTATATCGATGGGGCACTGTATTCGTATTACTACTATAATAATAAATATTATTATTATTTCTTTTACAAGAATGCACTTATCCAGTATATATATTAATGAAATTAGAATTCCATTCATCACAATACATCGTTAAATCAGGTTTACAATCTTGCAATAGCCTCACTCACAAAGTTTGTTCCTTGGAACTCGGACATTGACATTGTCCATTACTTTGTCAACGTCTGTGTAAATGTAAACTACACGCAATGTCTGTGACACACAAACATGTCGAGGAAATTTGAGATGCCCTAAGGACCAGTGATAATATGTAACTCAGAGAGGACATACATCAAACATTATTCAACATACAAGTTGTATATATATACTGAATAGGAGGGGTGACACTATTCACAGATGTTTATACTACAAGTACTGTTATAATTACTTAAATCAGCTGTTAATAGTTTAATAATAATTATATCTAGCTCTTCACAGGTAGTAGAACCACTACATAGGATAGTTAGATGGATCTTTGATTTGGAATTAGAATTAGTACATACGATATTTATCATAGTTTGAACGGTGACGCCCCTCAAAACAAAAGTGACATACAGTGGTTAGAAGGTGCGAGTGTCTTCCATTTAGGGTAAAGATGAAAGATACATCTATATTGTATAGTATAATAGTTAGGGTATATGCTAAACAAATGACTCTATAAAATATCATCGTATATGAAATTACGAGCACAAACATCAAGGCGGAAGCGAACGATCTTACCTGCCAACAAAATTTTCGAGTACACTGGATTTTCCTGCACTTTGACTCCCGACGACGGCGATTTGTGGCAGATCCAGTGAAATTGGAACACCTAAAGATGCAAATGCATCTTGAAGTTTGTTCACAATAGGGATCAAGTTTTCCATCCCCACATTCCCCGACATGGTGGTTGTTTTGTTTTTTTACCGAACAATTCGAACACTGAATTTCATAGATTCGGCATGGCGGAAATGTAAAAATATCTCAATTGTTATAAGCGGCAAGTGTCTTAGTTATGTTGATCTTTCAAATATTTCCTATTCAAGTAGATTTCTATGACACAAATTATCTATTTTAAGATAAACATTACTCATCGGTTTGTCATTTTACAAAGAATCACAACACATCTCACTTTGAATACACAAGCGAACTGCGAATAAATTTATAGGTTAAAGTTCATACTACCAGCTACACAACTAGTTTTAATGAATAACTCGTACGTAAACGTCTGCTGAGTTTGTTTGGTTTTTCACATCGATCGTGCTAGCAGAGAACTACGTGATGTGTATAATTATTCGGAAAATGAATGGTATAAATATCGCCTTGCAATATATTTGGAATATTTAGCGAATTTAAAAATCAAGTAGTTGGTAAGAATAATACCTGATATTTATAGAATAACTATTTAATAATAGAACATTGATGTATTTATTCCCCAACACTCGATATTGTATATGAATTACGGTAACGGACCCATAATTATCTTGTCTTGTGATATTATGTGTATAATATAAGCCAGTATGCAGACCGCTAGCTTGTATACATTCGAATCAACCTATGTTACCTATCGTGCAGTTGTATATTATAGTGGAATGTTCCGTCTACCATACAGCGGTAGAACGGTTCTTGGAAGTAAAAACATGAGTTTATGTATGTCAAGTGAATAAACATTGCAGTACATTGCAGTACCTAAGAACGAGTCAAAAACAACCATAAATATCTGCGATATTATGCCTTTAAGAAGTCGAATATGAATCATGTCTACACGAAGTCTTAAACTAAAGTGGCAAGATCATCTTTGCAAGAGATAAACGGTCAACAATTTAAACCATGAATTAAAAAGTTACTGTTCCCAAATTAAATATTTAGCACTGCAATTAAGAATTATTGATCACGTTGTTAGGCTATTAATTAATGGAACAAAATCTTCAAACTTGTGTACAGCACATCCAGCTGAATATGCGTGCTATATTTTAGTGTCATTGTGCAGAATCTGCAAATCTACATGTGAAATAGCCTACACTCAAATATTGAAACCACTCTATGAGTAAATGGGGCGGGACATTCTACTTTCCTACTAAACTGATATTTTGAACGCAACTTAGTAGCCTACTAGATCTGCACACATGTCCGTCTTTAGAAACGTGCCACGAACATATATTCATACGATAGAAACAGTTGATAAATGGCATAACTTGTCAACGTTCGCGTTATTATTACCTTTCATGTCGACCAATCTATGTACCATATTGTACAATATTAAATTGTCGTGAAATTGAAGTGGTAGTAAAATAATGTAATATTAACTAAAAGAGTTGCTTATTTGTGGTATTTCATTGTTTTCAAGACATACGTACATCTTTCGATGTCGATACTTTTTGATTGCACGATTGTTAGATCTCGTAATGCGTTGTATAGTCTATATTTGCAAATCTAGATAGCAGCAAGACGTTAATACGTGGTTATTTGTCCACCATGTTACTATATACACAGTTATACATTTCTCATACTCTCCAGCGACGATTGTTATTCATTTTGACGTATAATTATTGATAAATAGGCCTAGTAGTATTTAATAAAATATGATTGACATGAATAGTTGTAGGATAGTAGTATCTGCAAGTATGTGCGCGTGTGAGCGTGTTTGTGTGACAAGACACATCACGAGATGTCGTAACATTATTATAGGTCCTGGTATCCTACATTAATAGTGTAACATATCCTGCAATTCGTTTGGAAATGAGTCATTTAAAGAACCCAACAACTTGTGCGTGTTGACATGAAAGTGATACAATAACCTCTTATAAGGACACACATTCTTTTAGTGTGGTTTGACCGCATCCTTTGTTAACATTAAAGGGGCAAGATCATACTTGCATAGGGAAAAATTGTCACTATCGGGGTTATTACATATTCTGAAAGAAC
>JAUTBQ010186582.1:0-10620 GCA_032361185.1 Lepetodrilus ovalis | reverse complement strand
AATGTTAGCGCCTAAGAGCAAAACGCTAAAAGCGCTAACATTTCATGCTCGCTAACATTTCATGATTTACAGTATACAGTATACTCTGTCTAAATCGGCACTCATTGGAACCAAGATAATATGGTCGGGACTTTGAAATTGTGCCGATCGACACAGATTGCCGGGGTATAGAGGTGCCGATATTGACAGAGTACACTGTATACAACTTCTGGTCCTCTCAGAGATAAACCTCTACAACTTCTGATCCTCTCAGATATATATACAATTTCTGGTCCTCTCTGATATATACTTCTACAACTTCTGATCCATGTAGATATATACCTCTACAACTTCTGATCCTCTCAGATATATATACAATTTCTGGTCCTCTCTGATATATACTTCTACAACTTCTGGTCCTCTCAGATATAAACCTCTACAACTTCTGATCCTCTCAGATATATACCTCTACAACTTCTGATCCTCTCAGATACCGTACATAGCTCTACAATTTCTAGTCCACGCAGGTATATATGTCTGTGTGGTTCTAGGGTCTGTTGGTTCTGTGACTGACATATCACAAGTACTTATAGGACAGAGCACCATTACCCATCCAACTGTCTACAAACAAGCATGTGATATTGACAACACATCCCCAGGCAGTGTTCTGGCTGAACCATGTGAATGAGATATAGATCGCTTTACTGATTTGCTGTTAACCGAAGGGTCTGTTTATAGATTGATATGCCTGATTTGGGTTCGAAGATAATCAGTAACAGTTTTTTTCCTAATAGAACAATTTTTCTGTTGAAGATGTTTCTGTGGAAAATGATAGTAGGGTCAAGCTCATATTATGTTTCTTGACGGTCAGATATTGCTCTGCTACAATGAAGTCCATGCTGGAATTGGTATTTGTATTTTATTTTTGTAATTTGGTGTTAGAATGGATTTCAACATTCTTTCACTTATAGGAGGAAACATGCAACATCTGTAGTGCTGAAATTTGCAGAAAACCTGCAATCACCAGCTGGAATTGACAGACAAAGGATGATATCTGTATTGCCACTCTACAGACAGTAGTGCATCCTCTTAATACTGTGTCAGAAATGTAACTAGACATACGTAGACATATGTATCTTGCTTAGTAAGCAATTTGAGTAATTGTGCAAGACAGTTTTTAACTTACTACCATACTGTTATATTACAAAAGTATTTTAATAAGATACTCATGTTCATTTTGCTAAAGAAACAGAGGACCATGCCGATCCTGGGATTCGAGAACCTATGTTGCTGGAGTCCAACGCTCTACCAACTGAGCTAAAGGGGCAATCCCACTGGCTGTATGAACATCTTATGTCACACCAGGCTACATTCCCCACCTTAACATGGTGACTTGTCCTCAAGTTACTAATCCAGCTACTTCATTCTGAGCCACCAGGGAGCTAAGAATTCTCAGTCAGGCAATTCAGATAGAAGTTCACCTGGAACAACTCAAATACATGTTGGACACCATTGAAACAGAGGACCATGCCGATCCTGGGATTCAAAGCCTAGTTGCTGGATTGTGAATCCAACACTCTACTGACTGAGCCAAAGGGGTATAGTAACCCCGCTGGCTGAGACTAGTAGGAGCATCTTATATCACACCCGGCTACACTACACACCATGCTTTTCATTGTATATTATGCTACCATGCATAGTATGCACCCCTTCTCAGGCAAAAGTATCTGGCCCTGAGATTACAAAATTTTCTTGAGTACAATTTCACGCTCAACTAAAAGTTTTGTTCATAAATCCCCATATAAAATTTGAGCTTGAGCATGAAATCATACTCAGAAAGTTTTGTTAATCTCCGGGGCCTGGTTGAGTAAAGTGTGCAAAACAGTTTTTAAACTCGCTACGAAACTGCCACTAGTAGTATGTTAATAGGACGAGACACACTAGCTCAGGTCTACCCACTTACTGCGATATAATATATGTATCAGCGGTATCTAAATAGGATAAGATTCTATCCTGATTTTCTATTTCTATCGGATACATCTGACCGAGTTAAAGACCATGGTAGCTAAACCATTCAGTCCATTAACCTTGTAGAGCAGTGTGAATCTGGTGTGTGTCGTCACCATATCTTGTCGGCATAAATGTACCCCGACATGAATGTACCCCGATAGGTCTGGCCCGCCTAGCAGGGATCAATGAGCGATCATGTGACTGCACAGCTAGACTGTCTACCTGGTCTGAATAGGAGTCATAATTGTGTACGAGGACATTCACTAACATTTCGTCATTGAAACCTGCTTGCAAGTAGGTTTAGTCTCTCCTGTACGAAAAAGAAAATGGCATAACTTTAAGGGAATCATAACGCTAAAGGTATCTTGTCTGGTTGTAGCATTAGCCATTTGGTCTTTCTTTTGGTCTTGCATCCCCACCATCCCACACGCCCCTATTTCAATATGTCCAGCCTTTCCATAATGACTGGTTCGATCCTTAACCCCTCTCCCTGCTGGATTAGTCACTGTCACACTTCAATAGGGCATCTCTGGTTGCCTCCAGCATGGAGAAGGTTAAATATGGACATTTTTGGAGCACTTGCTGATCAGGAGGGAATTGCTCTTGGTCTTTGAAAACATTCCTGATTCATGAAAGTGGAACGTCTTCAGGTTCACCACAACTCCAAGACTCTTAGGATTTCAGGACTGTTCTGAACATGGTTCTGGTGCCGAGTCCGTCCTGACAGAACCCATTACCAGCCTTAAAGTCTAGCCTCTCACTCTTCATTATGTTTCAGTTTTCCACTCAATTCTACAAATCCTGGAATAGCTTTCACATGAACGTGACATAGCATTGGGACAAAGGGCAGCATCCACCATCTTCATGCAGCAATTTTCATGAAAGAAACCTCGACTAAACTCCCATACAAATACATTGAAAGGAGGATTATGGTAACACATGTACATGTCCTGGATGATAAGACCCAATATGGTTTATCTCTATCGTCGCCTACATTCAATTCTGTGTATTTAATCATTGTAAAATTTCTGTGAACATTGTGTGTTAAGGTCAAATCCAGACATTTTTAAAAAATAAGTAAAAATAGATGCATATAAATCTGATTGCTATTGGAGTGTGATTTATTTTGCTTCACCACAGCATAGGTATTTCACCCATATATTAAGGGTTGGTATTTGAGGATGATAAAACAAATGATATATGAACACGCGTCCATGAAGAGGTATGATGCAGGGGTATAATAGAAGTTAATAATACTACAAACCATCACCACATGAATTATTTTCAGTTATTTTATGTTCTATCAGCCACGTATGCATCATCTACGGGTAAACTTTGCAAATCCTGCGTCCATCAACAGTCGGAAGGCCATCAACAGTCGGAAGGCCATAAAAACAGTGGGATCAGAGATGTCCATTATCTTTCATGGACTTATGATTTTCATATCCTTACAGAATGTTGAAAGAGGCGTCCTAAAGATGTTTCCTGTAGTGTAATACCGGGCAAATCTTCCCAACCTTTGTGCTGTTTCATAGGAGGTGGCAAAAATCCGATAACATCTCCTGATAAAACTGTAACGTCTTTCTTCTAAAGCAGCCAAGTGTTGCAAACTCGAGGCGAGATCGTACAGAAGAAGAGCCCTCCGACAATGAATCAGCTGATCATGATCGTCAATTCATGTCAAGGTGATGGATGCTCATATCCCGAAGGCCGCAATTAAATGACATAGCAAAATACTGGCAAACAATAGAAAATCATATGGACACCAAACTGCAATGTGCCTTAAGTCTCGGTTCCTTAGCTAATCGTTTCTGAGAAGCTGAGAAGAATCCCGGATTAAATTTCAAATAATATATTCACGTTGTTGCTTCTTTCAGATTGAAACCGGATTGCCTCTGGATCTTTTCACGCGAGATTCCACAAAATGAATAATGAAGCCTCAACCATATATTTATTATTTTTCTTCTTATGTTCTTTGGGGTTTATCATCACGTCTGGTGGAAAGATTCTGGCCAAGGTGTTAAGCAATATATCTCTCACAAATTCATTTACCCAAATAGACAAAATCTCAAATTTAGATTGAATTATTGCTTTACATCGTGGTGGAAATATTGCACCCATAGGCGACTCAAATTAAATACTTTCTGTGATTTATAAATGAAAAAAAAAATGGCACCACTTTCCAGGATGTTAAACTCCTGAGATAACTTTGGCACTGTTCTAAACCACCTGTCGCCTACCACCAGTAATATTTCACTACTTCAAAGTTCTCGAAAGCTTCTCTTTACATACACGACAGTCACATTTCATATCTACACTTCACTCAATGGGTGATATCCAACAGGTAGGCATTGCTAGTCCATACAGACAAACATATCAATTTCATCTGTCTTACTATGTCAACTCCATAAAATCTCACCTTCGTGATATCATCAAAAAAAGCTTGATCAGAGATACGGCTTATAATACGCTATTGAGAGAGCAAGTCAGGTAAGGGGAGGATGTATAAAGCTGTATATTCAACACCTTGTGGTGATATACCGCAGTTTATAACACATCCTAGGTAGATTATGGTACCTTCAGTATATTACACCTTGTGGTGATACAGTGGTTTATAGCACATCCTAATAAGTACCTGCAGTAACACTTTATGTGATAACAGTTTATGATACCTACAGCAACAACTTGTGATTATAACAGTTTATAGCACATCCTAATAAGTACCTGCAGCAACACTTTATGTGATAACAGTTTATGATACCTACAGCAACAAAATGTGATTATAACAGTTTATACAATTATAGTGCATTATAGCTAGATTATGATGCCTTCAGTAACTTATTTTGCCGATAACAGTCTATAATACATTCAAGCTAGATTATGATACCTACAGCAACAAATTGTGATTACAAAATTTTATAGTGCATCATAGCTAGATTATGATGTCTTCAGTAACATCTTTTAGTGATAACAGTATATAGCATGTTCTAGCAATATTATGATATACATTTAGTAACATATTTTTTTGCAATGACAGTTTATAACACATTCTAGATTATGATACCCACAGAAACAACTTGTGATTACAACAGTTTATAGCACATTCTAACTAGATAATAATGCCTTCAGTAACAAAGTTTTGTGATAACAGTTCATAGCACCTTCTAGTTAGATTATTATACAGTGTTCCCTCGATATAACACTGTTCGATACACCTCGGATTTGGATATAAGGTGGGGTCAGACGTGGATCACATTTTAATTTTTGTTATCTACCTGTACTATCGTATAAGGCGGGTACTATGGACCCCAACTTCAGTGTTATATCAAGGGGACACTGTATCTACAGCAACAACTTGTGACTACAAGTAACAGTTTAAAGTGCTTTATAGCTAATTATGATATACATTCGGTAACATCATTTGCCGATAAAAGTTAATAGCACATTCTATCAGGATTAGGATAACTACAGCAACAACTTACGGTTATATCAGTTAATGATACATATTGCTACAGCAACTTATTGTGATCCCAATTCCTAACCATTCTGACATCAGAGTTAGATTAGGGTATGCACTAATAAGGGAACGGTATGTTGAAGATGATGGTTCCATATCCATGTAATTATGCTAGGTGCAGATATTGCAGTTTCAAAATGTCTTAATATTCTTCACTAATTTACAACTACCGTATGTAAAATCTTCAGAATTGAAATGGAAATTCATAATTTTTTAACGGTAAGGATAACCTTAAGTTATAGCACTGTTACCATCTGATAATATTATGTTTATGCGCAGCACTAAACTACATTATTTTTTTCATGATAACAAGTGTATGAAATAATTTATTTAAAGTTGTACATTTGCCAATAAACAGAAATTTATTGTTCATTATCATACAGAAAAAGAATACATATTTTCTGCATTTACCAAAAAAACTTTGTATAACAGCTTGGGATTATCTACACGCAAATTTAAAGACCTACATTTGACCTGAGAATTTCGTTAAATGTGGCTTGTTTGTAGACAGGTGACTGACTTGACTATCTCCTGCATGATATGGAAAGATGAGTGTATGAAAAGGGCACTGTATGACTTGGCAGGTGTTCCTGCGAGCATTCACTAAAATACACCCCACGCTTGTCGAACAGGCCTTGGATATACAGTCCCAAATGAATCCTGACTCCCTAAAATCCATGTATATTGCCCTCAATTCAATTGAAAGAACACACATTCCCCTCTGGGCCCAGTGAATGCCAACCATTGGACGAACTTGCTTGAACAAACTGTTACAAAATCCTCTTTCTCTAACTATCCTATTCAATAGGGCACGAATTGCGATTGTGTTCACGGGCTGTGCTCGAGAACAAGCGATCTTGTTTGCACGTCTTGGTCTGAAAAACAGTCGGCAGGAAAACGTCATGTTCGAGTCCCGATGCGGAACAATGAAGGTGAGGCTATCTGGTGTTGTAAGGATCTGTTCCCATCAACAGCCTCACGGAGGTCACGGGACCTCCGCCAGTTTCGGAACGTCTCGAAACGTATCGTTGTCGAGCGGAACGTGCAAATAGCGCGAAAACGGACCTACGCTCCATCGTTTGCACGTGTATTTGGATAAACTCGCTTGGATTGCTTGTCCCGCTTGTTCCTTCTGTTAGTTCAGTCCTAATGCTGTCAATGTCGGAGTAATTAAATTACCTGCAGCGGATAATTCAGCTGCACCGATGACCCTGTGATGACCGTCATCGCTATTCACGGTGAAGAAATTGTTCTGTCCACGTCAAAGAACAATGCAAATAGCAAGAGATCGGAATTTTATCATCTGAAGGAAAGCTGTGATGGGGTGGTGTAAGCTGTGATGGGGTGGTGTAAGCTGTGGTTGGGTGGTGTATGGGTGGTCAGGCACGATTTGTCTTTGCATACAGATTTCTGATTGGCTGGATTAAGATCTAATTCCACCTCTGAAGCAGATGGATATTCGGGCACACATCGCTGCAATTGTTGCCATTGAACCTTCTTGTTTTGAGATCTTTTGGCACCTGAATGAACTGAACATCTAGGAGATATCATTATCATCCTATGTTTCACTACAAGAAGATTAGCAATGACATTTTGAGCTCAGTGTGCAAAGTCATTCCTTAGGTTACCAGTGAGCAATACTTGATATAGGTGTCGACAAGGATTGCCAAATTTAGTTATCTAAAGGATTCTTTCTTTATTGCATCTTTGAGATGCTGGTAACAAGCTTTTAAGATAGAGAGAAATTAATATAGGATGTAAATGCATGGCTAGATCTGTGATGCTGGCAAACAAGCTTAGGATACAGATACTAAATCTGATCCTCCTTAACTGCAGTAATAAGATAAACGCTCAATCCATTCAATGTTAATGGCAGTTATTCAAGCTTTTGGTGGATGCACAATCTGGAATTCCACCAACAAGTGTATATGTATAGGAGACAGTCATTCCAATGCTGCACAACTGAAGTAATAACCAACCAAGTGCTTCACACTTTTTGCAAGAGAATAGTCCTTTCTACAGACTTTCATGAGAACATGATACTATACAAATCATACAATAGGGGAATGCTTCATGACTGTTTGGGAAGCTCTAGGCAAAGAAGGTGGAGGGTCTATGGGCAGCTATAGCTGAAGAAGCTGGAGGGTCTAGGGACAGCTTTAGCTGAAGAAGCTGGAGGGTATGGATAGCTTTTGCTGAAGAAACTGGAGGGTCTATGGGCAGCTTTAGCTGAAGAAGGTAGAGGGTCTATGGGCAGTTTTAGCTCAAGAAGCTGGAGGAGTCTATGAGCAGTCTTAGCTCAAGAAGCTGCTATTGGCAGCTATAGCTGGATAAGCTGGAGGGTCTATATGGGCAGCTCTAGCTGAAAAGGCTGGGTGGGTGGGGTGGTGGCAAGGGGCATCTCAAACTGAAGAAGCTGGAGGATCTGTCTACTCACCATCCTTGAGGGCCTCCAGATTGTCAGATGCTTCTGACGCCTCTGTCTTGACGTGGGAACCAGGTCCATCCTCAGACATGCTGGCATTGGTCTGCGTGCTAGGACATGCTACCTGTAACACACAGCAGTGGCAACATTAGCGGAAAACAGAGTACAGTGTTCCCTCGATATAACGCTGAAGTTGGGGTCAATGACATACCCCCACATTATAGTACCCGCCTTTTATGATAGTACAGGGAAATAACGAAAATAAAAATGGGATCCACGTCTGACCCTGCCTTAAATCCGAATCCGCGGTGCGTCGGACCGTGTTATATCGAGGGGGAACTGTATTAATATTTAATTTTTATATATTTAATTTTAATATTATTTATAAAAAAAATTAATTGGGTCTGGATTCTCATAGGTTAGCTACCACACTGGCCTTACTGTAGCTTGGACTATCCATAGTATCAGAGGGTGAAAGTCAATATTTTAATTATAAATTATATTGATTGTAGACGATTGGTTTTCATATTTATATGAAAGGAGCTGCTGAAATTCTTTATCCTTTCATCTCCAGCAATCTAGACTTGCTTAACTGGTCTAGGGGAATATTTTGAATGGAAGTGTTTGGGTGAGAACAGGATGTGACATAGACTGACTCTAGCTCATTTGAGGCTGTCAGGCCAGGCTATAACTATTAATATCTTGCTGTTATACACTAGTCTTAGGTGAGCTACAGCTATCAGTCCCTATCCGTGACACATTGGTCCTAGATGTGCTACAGCTCATTCCCAGGCTGGTC
Organism: Lepetodrilus ovalis; assembly: GCA_032361185.1. Classification (NCBI taxonomy): domain Eukaryota; kingdom Metazoa; phylum Mollusca; class Gastropoda; order Lepetellida; family Lepetodrilidae; genus Lepetodrilus; species Lepetodrilus ovalis. The sequence continues at coordinate 1,890 of JAUTBQ010186582.1, read as the reverse complement.
TTAGGTGACCTACAACTACCAGTCCCTAGCTGTGACTGGTCCTAGGTGAGCTACAAATATCAGTCTCTTCGCTGTGACACACAGGTCTGAGGTGAGCTACAGCACGTTTCCAGGCTGTCAGGCCACTGGTGCTAGGTGTACTACAACTAACAGTCAATTAACTGTGACACTGGTCGGAGGTGAGCTACAGCACGTTCCCAGGCTGTCAGGCCAGACCAGGGTGCTGACTCTGTATAGGACAGTGCCACGTGTTGCACGGCTGTCTGGTTTCCAGTTACACCACAACTCTGAGTCAGGCAATTTCCTCCAGAAAAAAAACGAAGGAAGGGCAAGGTGAAAAAGTACTCAAGGATTAACTTCCCCCATGACATCCCCCTCTCAGACCCCCCTTCCCCCCATCTACCCACAGCCCCTGACCCTTGACTCTCACACCAAAACCAAGAAGCCAACAATTGTCCAAAAGGACATGGTCAAAAATCTGATTTATGATTTTTCTATAAACAGGAAACTATCTTTCAATGTAAATCAGGGTGTCAATCAACTAATATTATACATGTACTTATAAGCCGGTAGGTTTATCTGAGATGTTCTCCAACAACACAGGGTACAGCTTTGATAAGTATATGTACATGTATACATGGACACAACAAGGAATCAGTCTGGTGCTTATAGACTCCTCTGGTCCAATGAATTAATCAATGCGTTTACATTGAGGGAATATTTCACCCATATTTCACCCATATGCAACTAATGACTCGTATACATATTTGATCACAATTTGATCACGTTTGATCATAATTTTCTTAAGTAGAATGTCTTAACTGATTTAATATTTTAAAAATCCACTTTAAAAAAATATGTTTGCAGAAGAATTACAATGCATAAAATTAATAATAAAATATTACAGTCAAGCAATTTTCTTGTTGGAATGCATGAACTGATTTATGCTATCTGCTATTCAATTTCAATTTGTTGCAGATTAATTTATGGAAAAGGAATACTAGTAATTAAAATATTACCACTTGAATACAAATTGGAAAGGAACTATGAATTCGACCTCCTGATAGAATTATTACAACATCAGACAGTATAGGCCTCAATTTATCAACATGTAAGATTATATCAAACTACATTTGCCTTGTGTGCTGTGATTTACCTTGTAGCCTTGAAGTTTGTAAAATCTATTATAAAATGCAAATTAAAACTGTAAATTCTATCATAAAATGCAAATTAAACTTTTTAAAGTATTATTTTTGGTCTGTGTGTTACCTTGCTGGTCTGTGTGTGTTACCCTGCCTGTAGGTATAGTTGATGGGTAATGATGTCATCACGGTGTTACCATGGTATTCAGTGCATTAACAACTTTGATATCAGCTGGCAGAGATAAAAGGAATTACGCCACATTAAAGTTATCGTGGTGCAAGGAAATCTATGACCGTCAATTTGAATCTGGATGTTAAAAAACATGGCCAAGAGATTAGAACTGACTTTTCTAGTATTGCCATGATGTAAGATTATCCTGATAAAATTAAATATGCCAAGCAGCTCCAGAGACTTTTGACAGTGAAAATTTACAACTAAAAGAATGTCTTTTTCATTTTATTTTTTTGCGTGTGTGGTTGAATTCTCGTTTAATGTCCTCATTTTCTGCTGAGCGTAACAAAGAGTTACGTACTCGGTGACTGGTTCTGAATATCCCCCGTGGCGTCATCGACAATGAACAAACTAAACGTGAGTCTCTTGAATAACAGTCCAGGATATGATGAGGAAAGTCAGAACTACATATAACATTACACTGAGGAGAAAACATTAAAATATTTGAGAGAGAGAGAGAGAGAGAGAGAGAGAGAGAGAGAGAGAGAGAGAGAGAGAGAGAGAGAGAGAGAGAGA
>JAUTBQ010186581.1:0-23749 GCA_032361185.1 Lepetodrilus ovalis | reverse complement strand
TTAATTTTTTATTACTTTTTGACTCTTGGGCAATTTTAAATTTTTCAATATGAAAGTTCTTTGAACTTTATTAAATTGCGGTATTAGGAATAAGATTTTTTAGTAATCACAAAAAGAGAGGAACTAATGAAAATTTTTTTTAGCATTTTGATGATATTATCAATGGTAGTTGGGTTTTCGGCTTTCCAATGTTCATCAACAGAATTGACGAGTGCTAAACTTTATCTACAACAAAAAAACTATGATAAAGCTATTGAAGCTTTACAAAACGAAGTTGCAAAAAATCCAAATAGTGATGAGGGATTTTATTTGTTAGGATATGTTATGGGAGAACAAGGTAACGTAAAAGGTATGTTAGAAAACTTTACTAAATCTTCGGCAATTAGTGATAAATTTGCTAGTAATGTAAAAGAATCAAGAAGATATCACTGGACACAAGGGTACAATAAAGGTTTTACACTATTTGAGAAAGGTGCTAAAGTTGGCGGAACAGATAGTGCGCAAGTTTTTTTCCAAAAAGCTGTTGATAATTTTAACTCTGCAATTATGTGTGAACCGGATTCTGCTAATACATATAAAAATTTAGTAGTTACTTATTTGAATATGGGAAAACAAGAAGCTGCAATTGAGCCTTGTAGAAAGGTTGTTGAAATTACAAAGTCAGCTAAGTATTATTCACAACTTGGAGAATTATTAATTCAGAAAGGTCTTAAACAAACTGATGATGGTGATAAAGAAGCCGGAATAAAATCTTATGAAGAAGCTATTTCAGTATTAGAAGAAGGACAAGAATTATATACTGAAGATGGAAATATTTTATTATTACTTTCTAATGCATACATAGCTGCTGGTAAATTGGAAGTTGCAAAAGAAGCTTTCAAAACTGGTGTTGAAAAAGATCCGGATAATAAATTTTATAGATACAACTATGGTTCTCTTTTATTAAATGCTAATGAATACGCTGAAGCTGCAGAACATTTATCGAAAGCAGTTGAGATAGATAGTGAATATGAAAATGCAATTTATAATCTTGCTGTAACCTATGTTAAATGGGGAGCTAACATAAGAGAAACTGATCCGGAAGCAGAATCTTTTAAGGAAAAATACGAATTAGCATTACCACTACTAGAAAAGTATTTGACTATTAAGGAAGAAGAAAGCTCTATTTGGAATCTTTTAGGAAAAGTTTATGCAAATTTAGGTATGGGTAAAAAGTCCAAAGAAGCATTTGAGAAATTTGATATGTATAAATAATAGTAAATAAATTTCAAAAAAAAAAAGCCCATAATAAGTCTTCTTGACAAACTATGGGCTTTTCATTTAATTAGGAAACAACATGGACAAAAAAGAAGAAAATGCACAACAAATAAACATTGAATTGGGCGAAAAAGAAGCAGAAGGAATTTATTCTAACTTAGCAATTATTACACATTCACCAGCAGAGTTTATCCTGGATTTTACAAGAGTAGTACCAGGTGCTCCAAAAGCTAAAGTTCATGCAAGAATAATTACAACACCTCAGCATGCAAAAATGTTATTGAAAGCTTTACAAGATAACATCAATAAATTTGAAAATAAATTTGGTGAAATTAATATTGAAGGACAAACCTCGCCACAATTTGGTTTTTCAAATTTTAACAAAGATGAGAGAATAAATTAAATCTAACTATTGAAAGTAATTAGTACAATAGAAATTAGATATTTAATAAAAGAAAATAATTTGATTAAAATTTTTAAAAATATCGCTAAGATTTGTATTGTACTTCTTTTCACCTCAAGTATTTTCTTTTCGCAAACCCTAAATTTTCATAACTATTCTACTGCAGATGGATTACCTCAAAATTCAGTCTTTGCAATAGCTCAAGACTCTTCAGGCTTCTTATGGTTTGGAACTGAGGCTGGTATTGCTCGGTTTGATGGATTAAATTTTAAGAAGTACGATATGTCAAACGGACTGGTTGGTAGTATTGTCCGTGCCTTATTTATTGATGGGCAGGGAAAACTTTGGGTTGGTACAACAAATGGTCTTTCTGTAATGTTTGAAAATAAAATTAAAAATTATACTGTGAAGGACGGTTTGCCCGATGATTATATTTATGCAATTACGGAAGATGATAATAATAGAATTTGGATAGCAACTCGTTTCGGCGGAGCTTGTTCGTTTGTGGGTAATAAAATTATTAAATATACAAAGGAAAATGGTTTCCCAAGTAATAAGCTTTCTTCAGTAATTAAGGATAGAAGAGGTAATATTTGGTTTGCCAGTACTGATAAGGGAATAATTAAATACGATGGAAATATGTTTGTGTATTTTTCATCAAAAGAAGGTTTGCAAAGTAATGATGTTCTGAAAATATTTGAAGACAAAAATGGACTTCTATGGATTGGAACTGCTACCGGGCTATCAACTTTTGACGGACGAAATTTTATTAATTTCTCTTCCGAAGAAGGTTTTCCTTTGCAAGAAATTAGTGTAATTCAAGAAGATATTTATGGTGATATATGGTTTGGGCTTTATAATAAAGGAGTATATAGATACGATGGTAAAAAAGTGTTTAGTCACTTTGGAATAAAGGGAAATGGAATTAGAACGATATTGATGGATAAGCGAGGAGATATTTGGTTTGGTACTTTCTCTGGAGGGGTAAGTAGGTTACCTGCTGATTGGTTCTCAATTTACAATAAAAAAAGTGGACTTAGCGAAGATATAATATATCCCATTTCTCAAGATGAAAATGGTAGAATCTATTTAGGACATAATGGGAAAGGTATTTCAATACTTGATGATGCCTCCATAACTAAACTTACAAGAAGCAAGGGATTGATAAGTGATAATGTAAGTTCTTTTTTGTTCGATTCAAGAAATAATAAATGGTTTGGAACGTTTAATGGTGTAACTGTTCAGAAAAACAAAAGTAATAAGTTTAAGAATCTTCTAGCTGGCAAAGAAGTACTAAAAATTTATGAAGATAAATTAGGAGATATTTGGTTTGGTACAAGTAGTGGTGTAGTAAAATACGATACATTAAAAAATGAAATAATTGCAGAGTATGGTAAAGAGCAAGGTTTTGATGATACATGGGTAAATGATATCCTTGAAGATAAAAATGGAAACTATTGGTTCGCAACTGATAAGTTTGGATTAAAGAAATATGATGGAAAAAGTTTTTCAACTGTTGATACTTCAAATGGGTTACCAGTAAATATTGTTCTTTCAATTACACAAGATGATTATAGTAATTTGTGGTTTGGAACTGAAGGTGGTGGAATTTGTAGATATGATGGGGATGAATATCTTGTACTTAAAGAGAAAGACGGACTTTCCTCCAACATTTGCTACTTTATTCTAAATGATAATAAAAAATTGTATATCGGAACTGTTGACGGACTTACAATATTGGATAATGAACTTTACCAAACTCAGAAAAAAATAAAATTTGATTACATTAAAAAAACTGATGGTCTTCCCTCCAAAGAATTTAACCAAGGAGCTTATTATAAGGATAGAAAAGGATATTTGTGGTTTGGAACTCAAAAAGGTATTATTAAAATAGACCCAACGAAGAAGTCTTTAACAGAACAACCACCAGTTTTTCTTTCCGAAATAAAAGTGTCTGACGGTACAAATGAAGAAGTTTATCAAGATTTTAATAACAGGGAGTTAGATTACAATCATAACAATATTACATTTAAATTTCATAGTATTTCTTTTTCAAAACCGGAAGAAACAATTTATCAATTTAAGCTTAAAGGTATTGAAGATAGTTGGTCAGAAACAAATGAACAATCAGTCTCGTACAGAGTATTGCAACCTGGCAATTATAGCTTTTTAATAAGAGCAAAAAATAGTGATGGGTTTATTGGGGGAGAAAAAATGCTTGGCTCATTTAGTATTCAATCACCTTTTTATAAAACTTGGTGGTTTTTAGCAACAAGTGTTTTGGTAGGAATTTTTATACTCTATAGTATTTTCTATATAAAAACTCAGCAAGTAAAAAGAAGAAATATTGCTTTAAGAAAAATGGTTGAAGAAAGAACAAAAGAATTAGAACTTGAAAAAAATAAATCCGATGAATTATTGCATAATATTTTACCTTCCTCGCTAGTAGAAGAACTTAAAACAAACGGGAAAGTTAAACCTAGAGAATTTAAAAACATATCAATTATGTTTACAGATTTTAAAGCATTTACCTATACTACTTCAGTACTTCCGGCAGAAGAGCTAGTTGCTGAGTTGAATGATCTTTTTGGAAGATTCGATAATATAATTAGTAAATATGGGTTGGAGAAGTTAAAAACAATTGGTGATTCATACATGGCTGCCTGTGGAATACCTAATGAGGTTGAGGACCATGCAATAAAGATTGTTTATGCTGCACTAGATTTTCAAAAAATTGTGAAAGAGAGAAATAAAAAATCTGCAATAAAATGGGAAATGAGATTAGGAATTCATTCAGGTAGTGTGGTTGCTGGAGTTGTTGGAACAAAGAAATTCACTTACGACATTTGGGGCGATACTGTAAATATTGCAAGTCGTATGGAAAGCTCCGGCGAGCCAGGCAAAATTAATGTTTCTGCTTACACTTTTATGCTTGTTAGAGATTATTTCGATTGCGAATATAGAGGAAAAATTAATGCAAAGAATAAAGGGTATATAGACATGTACTTTATTAGAGGAATAAATAAATTAAAAACACACAAATATCAAACATCTTCAAAAAGTAACCATCCACTTAAACATATCACTTAAGTATTCGATTATATTTTATCGTTTTGTTTAAAAAATAAATATAAGAGCTATTTCGAAATTAGAATAATTTGTCATTCCCAACTCGATTGGAAATTCAGGCAACATAAACAAATGGAACTCCGATTAAAACATTTGGAGATGACAGCTGAGAGATAAAAATAATATTATCTATATTCATTTCACTAGTTATCTTATAATTTATTTTGCAGAAGGTCTATTATTTAGTAAAAAATGATTATTTCCTTGCTTAACAATGGATAGGCATCCATTTAATTAAGTATTGAATTATAAACTACATTATTGAGGTAAAAATGCATATTAGGCAATTTCTTATACTTATATTTCTAATTAGTGGAACATATAACTTGAGTTATGGACAAGACAGTAATACAGTTTACTATAAACTTTTTATTGAAGCTAACACAACAAATTTAGAAATGTATGGAGGTTCTTTTAAAGAAGGACAAGGATTTATAATATGTGAAAAAGAAATAAGGGAACTTCAATATGCTGATGATGATTTAAGAGTATTCCAAGAATTATATAATGCTTTAGCTGGAGGTTTTTTCAGTATTGATTATGGTGCTTTAGACAAAGATATAATAATGAAAATATATCTTAGAAATTTAGATATTGAAACCGGAACATATAAACGACTTGGAGAAGATGAAAATATTCTTTTTGCATATTTTGAAATTAGAATTATAGAAATCCCAGATTCAACATATTCGCCTGATGATACAATCTTTCCAGATTCAAGTTATTTTTTGGAAGACAATAGTTATTATTTTAACGAGGGTAAATATGCAAGACTGGTTTTACCCAAGACAGATAGATTTTTAAACTTTTTAGATAAAGTTGGTATTGCAAGAAACGATTCTTTATCATTTGCATTTTTACAAAATGAGGATTGGAATACAACAGATACTAATTTTAAAAAAACAAAAGATTGGAATGGAGATGGAATTGAAATTATTGATACTCATGATTCAATTACTTTTAAGGCTATTCATTTGTCAAGACTTGGCGGAGGAAGAGGAAGAATTCATAAAGAAAGAAATGTTGTGGGAATAAAATATTATCCAACAATTCCAAATGATTTTCAACTTGAACAAAACTATCCTAATCCATTTAACCCGGAAACTATAATAAAATATTCGATACCAAATTCTGCTAAACATATAAATACTTTTGTAAAATTAGATGTTTATAATGTTTTAGGAACTAAGGTTCAAACTCTAGTAAATGAAAGTCAACGTTCAGGTACTTATGAAGTTTCATTTGACGCATCAAATTTAGCGAGTGGAGTTTATATTTATTCACTACAAAATAACAATACAGTTTTAACTCGAAAAATGATTTTAATAAAATAATTACTATATGTAGGAAGACTATGTTGTTCCATATTAAAAAAAGTTTAATTCTGTTACTAGCTACACTAACTTTAAGCTCATCAGGTTGTTTTGATCAACCAGACAAATTTGTTAGCCCTAGTTGGGATGTAAAAGTTTTTGTTCCACTTACTAAAAAAGAATTTTCGTTAAAAGAAATAGTTGAAAAAGATAGCTCAATTCTACGTTGGTCAGAAAACCCAACTAGTCTTGGGTTGCTCTATTTTAGTGATACAACAAAAATGACAACAGTAAAGGTTGAAAACCAATTAAAGATGGATGGTTTCTCAACAAAGTTCTCACAGAAGTTGGGCCCAATAAGAATAACTGTACCTTTTCCGGTAGCTGCTGATATTAGTGTTAATTTATGGACTTCTGGAGTAGTACCTGGAACTGAACAAATATTTCCAGAACAAGAAGGAGCCGTAAAGCTTGGGTTTCAAAGTTTAGAAACAATTAAGTCTATTAAACTTGAAGAAGGGAAGTTGAAAATTTATCTAAGGAATAGACTACCTGTTTCAATTTCTTTACGTGGAATCAAAATACAAAATGCAATTGATGAATCAGTAATTGCTGAAAGACCAAACTTTCCTCCAAGTCAGTGGGTAAATATTCCAGCCTTAACTTTAGATACTTTAGAGTTTGATGTTGCAGGAAAAACAATATTAGATTCATTGGAATATGTGGGAACTATTTGGAGTCAGGGAAGTAATGGGAATTCAGTACCAGTACCAGAAGAAGCAGGCACGCAAATATTAGCCTTATTTAGTGATCTTGTTATTGGTGCTGCAACTGCTCCTCTTCCAAAACAATATTTTGATTTCACAAAATCTTTTAAAATTAGTGATTCTACAAAAATTGAATCTGTTCTTATTAACGATGGTGGAGCTACTTTAACCATCAACAATAATATGGATGTTGACATTTCGGCTTCAATTAAATTTAATAATGTTTTTGATGTAAATAATACTCCATATTCGTTTTCTGTTTCTTTAAGTAGAAAAGAGAATAATAAAGTTATTGATATTCCTCTTAATGGATGGAAAATAGCAACTGAAACACCTGGAAGACCAACTGGAGAATTAAGTTATTCAGTTTCAATATCAACGGATTCAACCGGATTGCCATCTACCATTACTAAAGATGATAGTATTTCTTTTGCTTTAATATTTAATAATTTAATCTTTGAATCCTTTAGCGGATTGCTAAAACCAACCACCATTAATCTTGATGATAGTCATCTAAGTTTAGACTACGGTGATTTTATGAAGTCGTTTAAGTTTAATGAAATAAATTTTGGTGAAGCAAATTTTTATCTTAATCTTAATACATCGTCTAATATACAAATGTTAATTAATACAGATGTTACAGCATCAAATGGTATTGTAACAAATAACATTTCAATTAACAATTTGTATTTACCTACAACAGAAGGAAGTAAAATTGATGTAAGTTCACTTGTAAATGGTTTTTCAAACGCACTACCAAATGAATTCTCAATTAAAGGTTCTGTAAAACTTAATCCTAATTATGAAGTCGGGTCTATAACGAGAAACGATTCAGTTTATGGCGATATAGTTTTTGAAATTCCATTAAATATTGGAATAGCTGGAGGACAAATTAAAGATACATTAGAAATAAATATACGTGAAATTGACAAAGAGCAAATTGATAAAGTAAATTATGTAGAAGTTACATTTTTAATAGTAAACTCTATTCCTCTTGGAGTAACAATGCAAGCTTCAATTTTAGATGAACATTTTCATGAAGTATTATCACTTCCTCCATCGTACAATGATGTTGATACAATAAGAATACCTGCACCAGTTGTTAGTGAAACCGGAGAAATTGTTCAGCAAGGAAAACTAACACAAACATTGCGTCTATATGGAGATGATGTTCAAAAGTTTCTAACTAATAAAAATATGTTGATTGAAATTAATTTTGAAACTCCACGAGATAAAAATGCTCCTGTAAAATTTAAAACTTCTAACAAAATTAGTTTTTCTGTAAAGGGACAAGCTAGCTATAAAGCCGGACTATAAAAAGGATATAATATGGAAATTTTAGTAAAGATTACTCTACTAAATATATTACTTGTTACATCAATTTTTGCTCAAGGTTTTGGTTCTAGTGGAGCAACTAATGCAAAGAATATTGCTCTAGGTTCAACCAATGCTGTATCGGCACGCGGAGTATTTGCTCTTGGAGTTAACCCAGCAAATCTTGTGGTTACACAAAACCATAGTATTGAGGTTTCAACTATTTTACCACTACCAACATTAAATGTAACTGTAGGAAATGATTTTTTCACATTAAATGATTATCAATATTTTTTTACTGGAGTTCAAGGTGCTAATGGACAAAATGTTGGACGACATTTAACTGACAGTGATAAACAAAAATTTTTAGGATTGTTTGATGATGGAACACTTATCAACTCCAATGTTGGAACAACATTATTGGCATTATCAATTTATCCTGACAAAAATTTAGGTGCTTTTGGATTTTCAATAAGTGATTGGACAAGTATGAATGTAAATTTCCCAACTGGAATTATGGAGCTTGTTTTATTCGGAAATAAAAAAGGACAAGTTTTTGATATGAACAATATGGATATGGAAGCTTGGTACTTACGTAACTATTCACTTTCATATTCAAGAGATATTTCAAAATTATTTCCCGATGCTTTTAAGTTTTTCTCAGTTGGGTTAAGTGTTAAAATGGTTCATGGACTGTTCTATTCCGGAATTGACAAAATGAATACATCACTTGAAACATTAGATGATAACACAATAAGAGTAAATGGAGATTCAAGAATACTAATGGCAACATCTCCAAGTTTTGGAGTTAAACATAAATTTGAAGAAGAAGGACTAGAAAAAGAAAAAAGTATTGGATTGTTCAACACTCCCGCTGGTACCGGGTTAGGCCTTGATCTTGGTATTTATGCCGAGATAAATAAAGTATGGTCTTTTGCAATTGCACTAACAGATTTGGGAAGCATAAACTGGAACAAAGAAACAGTAGCTTATTCATCCGAAAGTTCTTACAATATAGAAAATGTAACAGATAAGGGAATTTTTGATTCTTTATCAAATGCATTAAAAGGTAAAGGTTCATATACTGATCCATTTTCAACAAGTTTAGCAACAGCTATGAAATTAGGAATTGGATTTAAGTTGGACAAATTACTAAAAGGAAAATTCCCGGGTGAAATGATGCTTGAATTTAACTATCATCAAGGTTTTAATAATATGCCATCGAACAGTACACGCGAAAGATTTTCTCTTGGACTTGAGTGGGCTCCAATAAATTGGTTTAAGTTTAGAAGTGGTGTATCAGTTGGTGGTTACGATAATTTTAACTGGGCTTTAGGTTTAGGTTTTGATACAGGTATTATTGATTTAGATTTTGCTGCATCATACTTCAACTCTTATTTAGATGGTAACAACGCAAAAAGACTTGGCTTTGCTATGAGTAGTAGATGGACATTCTAGAAATATTTCGTCTAAATGAATCTCTCGGTTCGTTTAGACATTACTAGTCTTATAAATGCAAGAGACATTAAGCTATTATGTGTAAATGGATATTTATTTAAAGGTTTTAATCTATGCTCAGAACTAATTGACAATTGAGAAAAATAAACTCCCAATCTCTAATAGGCATAGTCTCCGCCAAAGGCGGACAAGCTATTTTTTAGCTATATCATTATAAGCTAAATATAACATTTTAACAAGAGAATGGTTCTTAGGGAATAAAGCTCTATTTTTTGTTCCCTTCCTAAACTTACGATGTAAGTTTTCAACTTGGTTCGTAGTATAAATAATTTTTCTAATTTCTTCCGGATACTTAAAAAACACAGTAAGATTATTCCAATTATTTTTCCAAAAGTTAATTGGATAAGGATATTTCTTTCCCCATTTTGCTTCAAGTTGAACTAACCCGGCTTCTTCTGTAGGAGCGTATAAACTGTTTTTTTAAGCCCTTCATAAATTCTTTCTGCTTCTTAGAAGCAACATATCTGATAGTGTTTCTTATTTGATGGATAATACATTGCTGAACTTCACAACCGGGGAAGACTCATTCTCAATTGCATAAGAAAAAACCCTTAAGTCTATCGACAGAGGAACTTCTGAAAGAGGATGTGATTGCCATTCCTTAGCGTAAACTACTATTGAATCTGTTATCTTTGATACTGTTGTTGGGGGAGATATCTAAACCATAGATTTCTTCTACGTGGGATTGGATATCTCTATGGTTGCTTAATTACTTCCGCTGTGAGTTTCATAAATACTCTTTTAATAAATGGTTCGAAAAAATAATTATTTCTCGCATTACTATACAAGGTTTTTTTCGAAAGATATCCAAAGCTCAGAACCATTTACAGAAAAGTAGTTGCACTACTAAAAAACCTTGAGGTTAGCTCCGCGGGTAAGACTCGAACTTACAACCCTTCGGTTAACAGCCGAATGCTCTACCATTGAGCTACCGCGGAATTTGTGGTCAATCAAAAAACCATTATCTGTTCTAAAGCTATCAAACTTATATTCCGAACGCTTTCAGAATTGTAGCCTATTGTTTTACAATTGAGTTACTTAACAATAAATTTGAATTACAAAGATAGTTGTTAAAGAGATTTTTGTCAAGACTTATGTTGTTATTTTGTAAAAATAAAATTATTTTTAGTTCTGTCCAAAGCAAAATTAGATATTCCCTATATTAAACAAATTGAACTGATTTTTTATCAACCTACAAAGTATCCCCCGTATCATTAAAATAAATTTAGTTTTTCAGAGTTGATGTTGTAGAAATCCGAAGGAGAGAAAGGCTTGTTCAGCCACTATATTAAAGAGATTTTAACAAAAAAGATTTTTTCTTAAGAAAGCAATAAGTATTGTTCAAACCTAAATGAATATAGCGTTTTTATTAGCACCAATAAAAGATTTGATTTAAATATGAGACTTAAGTTTTTTGAAAAATATTTCTATCTTCCCTCTCTGTTTGTATAGCTCCGCAATAGTAGAAGCTGTTCAAATAAAATTGTTAGTAATAAATTCAAGAGTTCGATTATTCTTTTCATCAATTAAGATGTGTAGTTCATTATTTTCTATGAGTTCTCTTTCAAGGAGACTGTAAGATATTTTGTGTAAATAAATATCCATTTACACAAAAGTAGTTACACTACCGTCAAATTTGGAATGACAAACCATTTTTTATTTAAGCTGTCATTTCGGTTGGCTTTTGTGCTGGGGTCTCTCACCTAATAGAGATTCCGGTATTCCAAAAAAAATTGAAACTAGAATGACATATTTTGTTACTAATGCGAATGCTTGTGAAAATACAACCCAACAAATGTATCAACAGCTTCATTTAGTTTTTTTGTATTTGATAAATCAGTAGTTTGTTTTGACTTCATTGAGTAAACTAATATCTCGTGCAGACTGGCAAGTTGACTTAAGTACTTTGCATATTTTACCTTGTCGTTTACATCAGTTAGTTTAATTCTTTGATGTAAAAAATATTGACTAACAATTTCTTGAATTTTTTTTGCATGTTCTTCTTTATTTACAACCCATCTAACTATTTGATTATAATTTTTATTTCCTTCCGAAGAAAGTTTATTAATCATATTCATTGATTTTTCAATAGTTGTAATGTGTTCTTTTATCATTTCTATTCTTAAAGAATCCGCATAAATCCCACAAGGAATTTCACAATGTGCATAAGTTGTTGTTGATATAACAAAGCTGTAAATAACTACTGCTATTACTAAGACTAGTTTTATGTTTTTCATTTTTTGCTTCCTTTTTATTATTTTATTGTTCTATAAAATACAAATTGTCTAATAAAAATTAGTAATTATTTAACGAAACATTTATAAAATAAATTTAGAAATTGATTGAAATATATGTTGCTTTCCAGATATAACATTTGGCGGATAATTAGACATTCCCTATCTTTAGAACAAATAAATTAAAAATGAGTAGATAATGAAAAATAAAATTAGGGTTCTAATTGCTAAATCTGGATTAGACGGACATGATAGAGGAGCTAAAGTAATTGCTGCAGCTTTAAGAGATGCGGGAATGGAAGTGATCTATATGGGAATTAGACAAACTCCAGAAACAATTGTAAGTGCAGCTATTCAAGAAGATGTTCACGCAATTGGAATCAGTATTCTTTCCGGAGCTCATATGACTGTCTTTCCACAAATATTAGAAAAAATGAAAGAAAAAGAAGTCGATGATATTTTACTTTTTGGCGGTGGAGTAATTCCGGATAATGATTTAGCAAAACTTAAAGAAATGGGTGTGGGCGAACTGTTTACTCCTGGAGCTGTAACAACAGACGCTGTAAAATATTTAGAAAAATGGGTTGAAGAACATCCAAGACTTACAAATTAAATTTTGATTTACCATTAGTTGAATGAGCTAAACTAAAATATGAGAAGTTTAGATATTATTCAAAATTTTCTTATAAAAAACACTATAGATGAAATTACAATACAAAAATCTCGCTTTGATTCTAATTGATATTTAGAAGGCTTTTGATGATGAAGAATACATAGGTGGAAACAGAAACAATAAAGACACAGCAAAAACACTCACAGCAAATCTTATTTAAATGGAGAGAATTAAAACTTCCTATCTTCCATATAGAACATAGCTTTCAAAATCCAAACCCAAAACTGCATAAATCTAATATCGGTTTTGAAATAATAAATGAAGTAAAACCAATTGATGGAGAAACTGTAATAACAAAAAAAGCAATAGTGCTTTTGTTGGAACAGACCTTGACGTAAGGCTTAACCAACTAGGAATTACTACTTTGGTAATAGTTGGATTTATTACTAATCATTGTGTTTCAACAACGGCAAAAAAGGTGGGTGATTTTAGATATGAGACTTTTGTTATATTTGATAAACATATAGATGAACAAGCGAAAATTACTACAGATTTATGGAAAGGTTACCATCCCTTAACCAAAAGATACAATATAAGCCAGATAGAAAGCAATAATGGCTTGAACTTTAAAGCATTACATACAATGATACATCAAGTTAAATCTTGGATAAGAACAACTTATTCTTGGGTTAGTGATTTCAACATAGACCGATACTTTTATGAGTTTTGTTACAGACTTAATCGTTCTCAAACTAAATCTAATATATTCAATAACTTGATTGAAAGAATGATTAACTCTAATAAAATTTATCAGTCTGATATTATATGCAATTAGCTACTGACCTCAGTTTATTTAATAACTATTTCCAATTAGTCTTATCTTATATTTTACGGAAAGCTTTCCTAACTAATTTTTAGATTGTACTGAAATAAATCTCACTTAAGAGAATTGTATGTCCTACATCACAATTTCTAAAATACTTTCCACTTTATTGGTAGCACAATTAAAAAGAACTTGTTGAAAAGACTACTGGAGATATTGTGAGACAAAATAAGCAGCTCGTAACATTTATTCTATCTATAATTGCAACCATAGCTTTAATTTATTTTAGTTATGGAGCTGGTTATAAAAATTCACAAAAAGATCTTGGGAATTTAACAATGATGATGAATATTGATAGTAATATGGTAACTACAGGAATATATGAATCTTTACCAAATAATATAAAAAGAACTATGCAATTTTCTATTGAAAGTTCTCCGACAATTGTGAAGAATGTTAAGCTGTTTGCAGAGATTAAATATATTACTGTTGGTGGCGAAGCAATAAATGTTAGCAATGGTAAAATATGGAATTATATAAAAAGGGAAGCAGTTTTTCAGAGACAACTTAAATTAAATGATGATGAAAGTGTTAATGAAAAAAAAGGGAAGAAAATTAAAGGAAGCAATTTAGCTTTTGCAAAGGTCATTAAGTAGATATAAAATATAGTAAAATACTATAATCAAAAGGGAGAAAGCAAAATGGAAAAGAATCTATTCAAAAAAGACAGTTCAAAGAGTGTTCAGTTAAGTTCTAATTACAGGGAATCGAAACAAACAACTAAATTTACAAGTTTGTATGATACTAATAGTGATAACACAGTAATAATGTTAAATGTTGAAAGAGCAACTGTATATGAAGCCAAAGAATTTCAAGAATATATTATTAGTATAATTTCTGATAGCAAAAATAAAATAATAGTTGATTTGGAAAATGTATATTTTATGGATTCTGTATTCTTTGGAACACTTATTAAAATGTTGAAGCTAACCAGAAAAGAAGGTGGGTACATAAAGCTTATTCTAGATGCAAATAGCAGACCGGAATTTTTATCCATTAGTAATTTTGATGGTATTTTTGAAATTTACTCAACATTGTTTGAAGCTGTTTCAGGGCTAAAAGCTAGCTAATCTAAAAATAAATAAATTATCATTTCAATTTTGAGGGTCGGGCGAAACAATAAAAAATGCTCTCTCCTAAAGACATCTTTGTCCGACCCTTAAATATTTTTTAGATTTTGAAAGGTAAAAATACCTTTTATAATTATTAAAAAATTTATTCTTTCTGTAGCTAATAATACTCAAGTAGTTTTTTAAGTAACTTAACTTTTAAAGATTTTCTAAGAAATTTGAATTCGATTCAAAGTGTAATAAGATTGGTAGCAAAAAAGGGAAGTAGTCGATAGAGAAATTATTAAGGTATATACCAAAACAATAAATCCTACTAAGCAATTAGCCCAGTAGGATTTATTTTAGCGGGGTCGACGAGACTCGAACTCGCGACCTCCTGCGTGACAGGCAGGCGTTCTAACCAACTGAACTACGACCCCAAAAAATTAGATACAAAACCTAATGTTTTTTTTTAATAAAAGCAAAAGAATTATAGTTTTTCTACTCCAAAGTTAACGCCTACTTTTATTGCTGAAATAACTGTTTGATTTTTTTTAGTAACAAGTTTTTGTTTCTTTATTGCATCTTCAATAGTTACACTTGTTATATCTGTACCTTTTAAGGCTACCATTCTACCAAATTTTTTCTTGATTGCCAAAGCAATAGCATAAGTGCCAAATTTAGTAGAAAGAATTCTATCATAGGGAGTAGGAGTTCCTCCTCTTTGCAAATGTCCTAAAACAGTATAACGTGTTTCAAGTCCGGTATTATCAGAAATCATTTTTGATACATGTTCCGCTATCCCCCCTAATTGAATAGGGTCAGTACGTTTTATGTCTTTAGCTTTTACAATCATTTTTCCATCAATTGCTTTTGCTCCTTCTGCTACACAAACCAAACTAAACCTTTTGCCTTGCATGTTGCGTTGTTGAACTTTGTCGTAAACAACTTCCCAATCAAACGGAAACTCAGGCAATAAAATTATATCTGCTCCTCCTGAAATACCTCCATGAAGAGCAATCCACCCGGCATAGCGTCCCATTACTTCAATTACCATTACTCTGTGATGTGTTGAGGCAGTAGTACGTAAACGATCTAGAGCCATTGAAACAACGTAAGTAGCAGAATCATGTCCAAAGGTTTGATCTGTTGCTTCCAAATCGTTATCTATTGTTTTAGGTACTCCAACAATGTTCATCCCCATCTTATTTAATTTATTTGAGATATGCATTGTTCCATCTCCACCAATGGCTATTACAGCATCAAGACCCCAAGCTTCATAGTTTTTCATTGCTTTCTTGGAACGATTCATTATTTTAATTTCATCACCAATTTCTTCTGGCCAATGAAAAGGGTCGCCCTTATTTGATGACCCCAAAATACTTCCACCCTGTGCAAGAATTCCAGAAACATCTTTATTGTAAAGTTCAACTGCTTTGCCTTCAACTAATCCTTCAAAACCATCTAGAATACCAAGAACTGTTAGTCCTTGATCGTGCGCAGGCTTTGCCACACCTCTAATTACTGCATTTAATCCAGGACAGTCACCACCACCTGTTAATATTCCAATTCGTTTTACTTTTTTAACTTTTGCCATTTATTCCTCAATAGTTTGAATTCCTTTTTTAATTTAATTAAAATTTATGTTTTAATATTTTTAAAATTCATTTTTAATTTGTTCAGTTGTCTTAAAATGTAATTTTACTAAATTATCTAGTTCAACTATTCCATACTTTTTGTACAATATTTTAGCAACTTCCTTTACTTGCGATGAAGCACCTTTGGGTAGTGTCATCCCTTCTTTTTCCTTTTTTGTGAACCAGTTATTCATTGCATTTCTTGCAAGTATTGAAGCGGCAGCAACTCCCATATGTATTTCTGCTTTAGGCATTTGAATAAAACTAATATGAGAAAATTTTTGTTTGTTTGATACTTTTAAGTCAGTTTTACTAAACTGATCTGTAATTACTATTTTAGTTCTAATTGTTAAAAGCAACTCTTCAATCACTTTTGAATGAGCCCAGTTTAATAATTTATTTACATTTAAAAAACTCTTATATAACTCATTGTATTTTTGCGGAGTAATTAAAATTATTTTAAAATAATTTGGAAAATCCTTTCTTATAACAAGAGCTATTTTATTTATTTGAAGATCACTTAACTCTTTACTATCCTTAACTCCAATTTCTTTTAGTTTTTTAATTGCCTTTTCATTTACATACATAGCACAAACAACTAATGGTCCAAAATAATCTCCTTTACCAGTTTCATCAGTTCCAATATAATCTGTGTATTCCAATTCTTCAGTTTCAAATTCTAAACTATAATTACCAGTTACTATTTCATAAACTTCTTTGTACAAAACAGATTCAGTATTCCCTTGAAAAATTGTTTTGATTCCTTTTTTACCAAAATATACAAGTATTTTTATCTTTTGATTTGCTTGTGTTACTGTAGTTTCAAAATTATACTGTTTCTTTTGAACTTGAGAACATAAGTAATTATACTTCTCTAAATTTTTAATATCCGTATTTATTTTATTTTTAGCTTGTTGTTCAACATCCATATTTATAATAATTTCTTTTTTTATATAATGAAATTTGCCACAACTATACGAAAGATTTAATTATGCGAAAGAAAAATAGTAAAGATGGAATAAAAATAAAGAATATGTAAAGTTTTTCTAAAAAACTTATTTTCTACATATATAGCAATAAAATTTGTTTTTAGCTCATCTGCACAATTTATTTTTATTTTCTCAAAACTTTTAGATAATTGTGAAAATTTGTAAAATAAGTTATGAAAAATATGGAGAATTAAGAAAATATTATTTATTCTTACTTATCAAAAAAAACTAAATAGTTACGATAATATTATATTGGATGGAATCATTTAGTAGTATTAGTTTTTTTATTGATTTCTTTTTGGAGAGTTGGCAGAGTGGTTGAATGCACTGGTCTTGAAAACCAGCGAGGGTGTAAGCCTTCCCGGGGTTCGAATCCCTGACTCTCCGCAAAATTTATAAATACTAGACCAGTCTAAATTAGACTGGTTTTTTATTTTTTAAATAGTTCAATCAAAAAAAATGAGTCTCTTCTATAGAATAAGTTATTATAGATTTACAATATCAATACTAGAAAACCTGGTAAGATAAATTAAACAAATTATAAAATTTTCGATTATACAATATCTGTATCTATTTATGATTTTCAATTGAGGGTTACAATTAATATCTTAACTAATAATAAAGTTTTTACAATTACTAGTGACTATAAAAATGTTACTTCAGCTTGTTTTATTACAAAAACATTTTGCGAAGATTCTAACATTAAAGAGGAAATTATTAAAGAAATTGAGTTGTGTTTAGCAGAGGCATTAAACAATATATTTAAGCATTCTTATAAAGGTGAAAATAGTAACTTAGTTGATATTGTCCTTTCTATTGAAGATAATAAGTTCTCCGTATCTCTAACAGATTATGGTTTCCCAAGGGAAAATTTAGATAAACCAAAATTAGAATTTGATCCGAATGATATTGATAGTTTACCTGAAAGTGGAATGGGGCTTTTTATAATTAACCAACTAATGGATGAGAATATTTATTCTGCTGAAGACAATAAAAATACTTTTACCCTCGTTAAAAATATCAATTAAAATTCCCTATCTTTTTTTAGATGTACTTGCTAAATTATAGTTTATGTTAAAACTATTAATACTACTCACAGTTTTGTTTTGTTTTCTGCCGTATCAAAGTTATTCCCAAGAAAGTACAGCGTATAAAAAAAGGGGACTTAGTTATAAAATACCTTTATTAAAACCAAAGTATCCTTCATATAATTTGGCAGCTACTTATATGCTTACTCAAAAAGCAAAACGTGGTGATCCATTTGCACAGCATGAGCTAGGAATAAGATATATTTTAGGAATTGGCATTCCATCAGATTCTGTTAAAGCAGCATATTGGATTAAAGAAGCAGCTTCAAAAAAATTACCAGCAGCAAATTTTAATTTTGGCATAATGTTATCTAATGGAATTGGAGTTGAGTGGAATCCGTTTGAAGCTTTTAAAAATTTTAAAATTTCTGCCGAGAGTGGTATGGAGCAAGCACAGTACATTCAAGGGTTATCATACACAGATAATTTAATAGTAAGTAAAAATTTGCAAACAGCTTATGGGTGGTTAAAAAAATCTGCGGATAAGGGCTTTGAAGATGCAAAAAAAGTTATTAGAGAACTAAGTAAGAATAATTTAATTTCTTTTTCTGATACCTCAATAATTATTTCTGATAAAAGCAATAACAATTCAAGCATTCAAAATAATTCGAGCTTAGAGGGTTATGACTTAGACTATTTTGATTTTGACAATGAAACTTTAACAGTAAGCAAAAAAGCTGAATACTTGAATGAAGTATTAACTCTTAATAAGAAGGAGCTAAAAAAAATATTAAAAGTTGAAAGGCAAAATGAACAAGACATAAAAGATACAACAACTATAGGGATTGTTAATTTTGCAGCACTATCAGGAAGCCCAGAAGCTTTATTACTTAAGGGAAGATTTTTTGAAAGTGGAATTGGTCAAAGTAAAAACTTAATTATTGCCTCATCTAATTACTTAAAAGCATTTAGATTGGGTTCCTATAAAGCTGCTGAATTACTACTTAAAATTTCGCAGCACAAAAATTTTTATAAAAAATTAAAAAGAGAAATTAAGAAAAAAAATGCTGATGCAATGTATGTTTGGGCAGGGTTAGTAGGGTTGGGAATGAATTATTCATTATCTGAAAATCAAGCAATAGAATTATTACTAATGGCTAAAAAACAAAATCATATTAATTCAATAATAGAGTTAGGGTTAACATATTATAGCGGTACTCTTGTAAAAAGGGATACAGTTAAAGCAATAGATTTCTTAAACGAGGCAATAGAACTTGGCAGTAGTGAAGCACAAGTAAGACTATCATTAATAAACATTAAGAACAACAAAGATTCAGACCTTTCAGATGATATAAATATTCTAAAAAAGTATGCAAATAATGGTTCAGTATTAGCTGTTGCGGCTTTAGCATTTTGTTACGAAAAAGGCTTAGTACTTAAGATGAGAAAAGCAAAAGCAGCCAATTTATACAGAAAAGCAGCACAAAGAGGTAATGAAGCTGCTTACAATTCATTACAAAAAATGTATGATGAATTAAGGCCTTCCGAAAAAGAATTTCAAATATATTTTTAAATTAGATTTGTATTCTTTCTTTATCCTCTATGAAAGAAGGAACAATAAAAGTGCTTTAAAATTAAAGAAGAACTCCGATAGTATTATATCTATTAATTTATAGTTTTTAAGATTGTTAATTCCATCTTAAAATAAGGTTATTAAAATATAATATGAAATTAAAACTATTTATCTCTCTTAAGTTTAAGCTAACAATAATTATTTCTATTCTTATAGCAAGTATTTCATTATTCGTGTTTTTCTATTTCCCTCATAAATTTGAATTGGAACGTTTGGAAAGCTTAAAGGCGAAAGCAGATGCCGTAGCTAAAATTGCAGCTTATGGAGTTTCATCGGGAGTGTATCTTGAAGATCAAGAAACTTCCAATGAAAAAATTGAGACTTTAATTAAAAATGAGGCAATTAGATACGTTGTAATATGGAAAGATGATTCTATTTATTATGACTATAATTTATTTACTGCAGTACTAAATAATTATAGTAACATATCAGGAAAATATATTTCAGAAAAATGGAAAATATTGAAAGTCAATTCTCCCATAATAATGAACAATGAAAAAATTGGAGATATTTTTATTGGATATTCTCTAAACCAAGTTTATGAAAAAATTGCGGAACTAAAAAATAATATTGCAATTGTAAGTTTTATCATCTTCCTTTTTGGAACTGTACTTGTTTATATAGTTGGCTTATTTTTTACTGCACCATTAACTCAAATGGTGAAAACTGTAAAAAGAATTAGTTCCGGAGATCTTACTCAACGTTCTCCTGTTACGTCAAATGATGAGGTCGGCTATTTGGCACAATCATTTAACGAGATGGTTGAGACAATTCAAAATACAAATGAAGAACTTGAAGTTGTAAATAAAGAGTTAGAAAATAGAGTTCAAGATAGAACTTCAGAATTGGAATATGCATTAAAATCTTTACAAAGGGAAAACAAAACTAAAGAAGCAGCTCAATTAGAAATAAAAAAATCACTTAAAGAAAAAGAAGTTTTACTTAAAGAAATTCATCATAGAGTAAAAAATAATTTGCAGATAGTTTCGAGTTTGTTTTTTTTTCAATCCAAAACAATAAGCGATCCGGTTATGTTGGATATGTTTCGCGATGGACAAAACCGAGTAAAATCTATGGCACTAATTCACGAAAAACTTTATCAGTCAGACGACTTAGCAAATATAGACTTTAAGGAGTATGTTAAAAAGTTAACAATATTTCTTTTCCAATCCTATGGAGTTGATCAATCTAAAATTCGATTTAAAAATAATGTTAATAATATTCAACTAGGTGTAGATCAAG
Source organism: Lepetodrilus ovalis (assembly GCA_032361185.1). Lineage (NCBI taxonomy): Eukaryota > Metazoa > Mollusca > Gastropoda > Lepetellida > Lepetodrilidae > Lepetodrilus > Lepetodrilus ovalis. The sequence goes on along the minus strand of JAUTBQ010186581.1, from coordinate 2,740 downwards.
CGGTGCCTTGTGGTTTGATAACAAATGAACTCATATCAAATTCATTAAAACATGGGTTTAAGGATAGAGATACAGGAGTAATTAAAATTGATATGGGACATGATGAGAACAATAATTTAGTTATGAAAATAAGTGATAACGGGAAAGGGCTTCCGAAAGGCTTGGATATTCAAAAAAGTGATTCTTTAGGCTTAAGATTAGTAAATAATTTATCAATTCAGTTAAATGGTAAAGTAGAGTTTTTTAATAATAATGGAACTTCTGTAAAGCTTACATTCGAAGATCCAAAATACAAAATGGCGAGTTAATTAAATGGGCAAAACTAGAATACTTATTGTAGAGGATGAAATAATTATTGCGATGGAAATTGCAGACCGGCTTAGTTCGATGGGGTATGAAGTATTACGTATTGTTGCAAATGGTAAAATGGCAATTAATGTGGTAATGCAAGATAAGCCAGATTTAATTCTCATGGATATTATGATTGAAGGTGATATAGATGGAATACAAACAGCAACTAAAATACGTAGTTTTAGTGATGTTCCGGTTATTTATCTAACTGCAAATGCCGATGAAGGAACCTTACAAAGAGCCAAAGTTTCAGATGCTTTTGGATACTTAATAAAACCATTTGAAGAAAAAGAATTAAATACAACAATTGAAATGGCTTTGTACAAGCATAAAATGGAAGCTCAGTTACGAGCCAATGAAGCTCAATTTAGAGGTTTATTTGAAAACTCTTCCATAGGAATTTATAGGATGGATTTGGAAGGGAACATAATTTTGGCAAATCCGGAACTACTAAAAATACTTGGATGTAGTTCTTTAGAAGATCTTTCGAATAAAAAAGCTTATGAATGTATGACCGGTGGTGTAAGAGATATGAGAAAAATGTTCGAAATTTTACAAAAGAAAGGGAAGTTAAAAAATCATCACTTGGAGATACTAAGAAAAGATGGGACGAAAATTCCAGTTAGTTTAAGTGGATCAATTGTTAAAGATAAAGATGGAATAAGAAGATTAGATGGAACAATAGAAGATATTTCAATGCAAATTAAATATCAAAAAGGATTGATTAACGCAAAGGAAAAAGCAGAAGAATCTGATAAACTAAAATCTGAATTTCTTGCCGGAATGTCTCATGAAATACGCACTCCAATAAATACAATAATGAGTTATGTTTCTTTATTAAAAGATGAGCTTAAAGGAAAAAAATCAGATTTTGATGAAATTTTTTATGCAATAGAGCTAGGAAGTTTAAGAATAACAAGAACTGTCGATTCAATTTTGAATATGGCTCAATTTCAAGCAGGAACATTTGAGGTATTCAAAACAAAAATTGATTTGGAAACAGAAATTTTAAAAAAATTAAGTGATGAATTTGAAAATTCAGCAATGCAAAGAGGATTAGAGTTAAGATTTATAAATGATGCAGAAAAAACTAGTCTTCTTGGGGACAAATATTCGCTAACACAATTGTTTGTTAACTTGGTAGATAATGCACTAAAATATACAAAGGAAGGTTTTGTAGAAGTTAGAACTTACCACGATGATGATGGGGTTTTATGTGTTGATGTTAAGGATTCTGGGATTGGAATTTCGGAAGAATTTTTACCAACATTGTTTAACTCTTTTACACAAGAAGAACAGGGCTATTCTAGAAAATTTGATGGAAATGGTTTAGGATTAGCTTTAGTAAAAGGGTACTGCGAACTTAATAGTGCAGCAATAAAGGTTGCAAGTAAAAAAAATGTAGGAACAACTTTTACAGTTAAGTTTGCACAAACTAATAAAAATGAGGCTTATAAAGTAGTTGAGAATAAGACAAGAGAAGAAAAAAGTATATAAAAATATTACATTTACTATAGCTAAATGCCTGGCATTTTCAAAGTGCCAGGCATTTTAAGTTTAAACCAATATTACAATTCAGTACCAGTAATCAACATCACACATAAAATATTTTTCTTGACAAAATAAAAAAGAAACTATATTTTTGTTAGTGAGTGTTAACAAACAAATGTGAGACCAAAATAATGGCAAGGCTTACAACAGAAGAAAGACAAATAATAATTATTGATGAAGCAATTAATATTATACACGATGGAGGTTACGAATCTTTATCAATTAGAGAGTTAGCTAAACGTGTTAAAATTAGTGAACCGGCAATTTATAGACACTTTCTGAACAAAGAAGATATTGTCTTAGGGATACTAAATAGAATAAGTGATTTTGATATACACTTAGTTGAAAGTATAAATAAAAAGAAAACAGCAAAAGAAAAACTTAATGAATTTATCTGTTTTCACTTTAGATTCTTAGAGAAAAATAAAAATATGACTTCTGTTATTTTTGCAGAAGATATATTTATGCAGAGTGAAATTCTTAAAGAAAAACTGCTCAAAATACTATTCCATAGACAAAAATTAATTATAAGTATAATCGAAGAAGTAAAAAGTAAGAAGAAAATCAAAGATGTAAATGCATCTGAGTTAGCAAAAATAATAATTGGTACTATTCGGATGATTGTACTTGAATGGAAGCTTAATGATTTTGATTTCCCATTAGTTAAAAATGGAAACAATATTACAAAAACTTTCGACAAAGTATTGTTTTAATTTTTTTTAACAAATATGTTAGTTAGCGATAACTTAGAAAGGAACAAAAAATGGAAAAAATACTTAATAAATTATTAAAGATACCTTATGTGGTTTTAGCTGTATCTATAATAATTTCCGTACTC
>JAUTBQ010186570.1:0-10620 GCA_032361185.1 Lepetodrilus ovalis | reverse complement strand
ACCAAGTCCGCTCGTAGGTGTGCGCGGACACGCACAGCATCACCGACCAACATGTAGGTACCTGCGAACAGATGTGTCATCATGAGAACCCGAAATCTTACAGTTTTGGTAAGTATCGTTTAACAGAAATACCTGTCAGTATCATTGGCACCTGTACTACCCACCTTTGTTATGTATAACATAGCTCATTAATACTATTATCATTTTTATTATTATTATTATCATTATTTTTATGACAGTGTCCCCTCGATATGACACTATTCAATACACAGCAAATTCGGATATAAGGCAGGGACAGATGTGGATCCCATTTTTATTTTTGTTATTTACCTGTATTACTGTATTACTATTATTATTATTATTATTATTACTATTACTATTATTATTATTATTATTATTATTATTAGGTATTAATATTATTATTATTAGGTATTATTATTATTATTATTAGGTATTATTATTATTATTATTATTATTATTATTTATATATTAATATTTAATTAGCAGATACGTACTGCAAACAAATCATTAATAGTCATTAACCTGCTTGGACAAATAAATTTAGCTTTATATTATTTTAACAACAAAGAATTCCCAAATGTCCACAGGTTCCAGGTACTCTACTAGAATCAGCTTCCTCAAGATTTCTTTAGTAGAACTCTTCCCCTGAGAATATCTGCCAGCCTTAATTTACTTTGTTGAGGATATCTAGGTGTAGACATGCAAATGAACATCAGAATTACCACGTCTTCCTAGTGTATGATCAGCTGAAGGGTGCGAGCCAAACCTCCCGACGACGGGCGTGTACCTCACCCAATCAAAATTGTCCGTGCGAGAGTTGGACCAACCACAGGTTCCCGTTTCAAAGTTACAATCACCTGAAACATGAATGAAAATTTCAACACACAGAATTCTTCACTTCAATGTAACCAGGCTATGTATCGATGGAAAGAAATGTCCAATGGATGTGACAATACCCACAAAACCTACTAGCTCAAATTGATGATGAAAATAAAGCTTTTTTTACACAACATTATGTTTCTATATTGTGTGAAATAGCTCTGGTCACATGATTAAAAAAAATAATTAATAATAAATAAAAATGAGTACGATTTCATACTGTGAAGGAAAACATTAATTCAATCAATCAATCAATAATATTTCCATGTTGGTGTAATTCCCAGTTGATTTGACATCAAAAGAAATATCAGCAGTCACAACGACTTCGAGTTTGTTTTTACGATCGAAGGCATCATGACAGCTGACACATCCCTTAACCCTTGTCTGGCTGTTGGCAACCATGGATGCCCAGCAGAGTAGTAGCAGACCATGAGTGACAGGGTTAAAAATTAGAGTAAAAGTTTTTTGACAGAGAGAGAGAGAGAGAGAGATAGAGAGAGAGAGAGAGAGAGAGAGAGAGAGAGAGAGAGAGAGAGAAAAATAAAGAGATAAAGATAAAGAGATATAGAGAGAGAGAGGAGAGAGGGAGAGAGGAGAGAGAGATAGAGTGAGAGAGGAGAGAGAGAGAGTGAGAGAGAGAGGGGTGGCTATATAAGTGAGAGTAAAAAAACACGGTAAAAACAGACACAATTCAGACAATATAAGACCGATCCCAATGTTTAACAATTGTTTATTAGATCTACCTTTTAAAAGTTTACTTATTTTAAAACTCACCCTGTGTTGGACATGATGTAATTAGTTTGACATCGTCGATGGCGACATCCGAGGTGTAAGAACTGCCAACGACGCCTTCAAACATTACCTGTAACAATTCGAAAATAGTCACGCGTGTGCACGTACTTTGATTGGCCAATCCCATGATAGGCTACGTGCTTAGTATACCAGTACTGATGGCGCTAACACAGATCAGGTGTCTTGTTTGACAGCTATTATAGCAGCTAATGGCAGATACTTCAACGACAATGACAATTCAAATTTAATAACAAACTTAATTCTAACAAAACGTATCGTTTATGGATGCCTATTTATGTGTGATGCCTTTCCTGTGCCTTTAACCCTCTCCCTGCTGGATTAGGCACAAACTCAGCTCTTTAGGGCCTCTCCGGTTGCCTCTAGCATGGAGAGGGTTAAGATGAAAAGCAGCTTTGCCTTATTGGAGGGTAACGCAGATTGTCTCCTGTTGGTCTCATCCCATTCATCCATCTATCCATTCACCCGCAATCCATTTATCCACCCATCCACATTTGGTCTCATCCATCCATCCACCTACCCACCCATCGATCCATATACGCATCCATCTATCCATATGCATCATCCACATCCTTCCATCTACATACCCATTACCCAGCCAGCCAGCCATCTACCTTTACATCCACCCACCCACCCAGTCCATTCCCCACACATCCATCTACCCACCATCCATGACCCACAATCCATCCACATCCATCCATCTAAATACACTGATGATGAATTTTTCACTCAGAAGTAAAACAATAACGAATGAGCAATTATTGAGTTTAACATTGCTGTAGGAATCTTTCACCCATTTGCGATGACAAGCAACAACAGAAACGCCAACTTACGGTCATATTGCTGTAGTTCGGTAGCGTCACATACTCTTGCTTCCAGGCGTTGCCCTGGTTACCAGACAAGTGCCAGACTGGGTTTCCCTGCGTCACTCTCCCGCCAGGCCGCGTCAGAACAGCGTATATGTTGAGTGTTCCCATGCTGGCGCCGTACATGTGGTACCAGAACGTCAGGCATCGGCCGTTGCTGGCCGAGAACTTGGGCGTCCACAGGTGAGCTCTGTCGCCACGGCGACGTGGAGCAGAACTCTCGATGTACATGTAGGACCCTGCGAGAATTTACAGTTTTAGTTAAATACTGTCGCGAGACATAAAGAAATACAATAAAAAAAAAAAAATAAAAACATGAGTGGGACATGCCGACAAATCAATTGTACATACTTTCAGGTAATAATTCGATTGACCATTAAATAATTATGTCAACAAACCGTGATTGTATGCCTTAACAAAAAATATCAATGGAAATTTTTTAACATAAAATAGAAATTCAGTAAATTTGGTAAAGTTGTTAAAATCCAAATTAAATACAATAAAAATAATGTCATAAAATGATTGATCAATTGTGAGACAGAAATTGTAAAGAATCAGTTGAATTCACATCACGAGTTATTGATCATGTATATTCTGTTCCACAGTGATCGTAGCAACATTAATAGTAACTTACTATTTAAAAAAAATATAAGAGTTACATCTCCCTTAGCACTATGAGTATCGCAATTCGCTACACGTTCACGGAAGTTACGTCTCTCGTAGCGGAACAATTGTTACTCATTCACGGAAGTTACACCCCTCATAGCAGAACGATCGGTCCATGGAACAGGAACCCAGTAAGTGGTACTTATCTGTATGGGTAGGTGGGTAGGTGGGTAGGTGGGGAGGTGGGTAGGTGGTCACCTGATGTGGTCCTGTATGTGTGGTCGCTGGCGGGACCTGTGCCGTATGTCTGGGTCCCCGATGTCCTCCTGATCCAGTCGAAGCTGTCAGCCTTGCCCTGAACGTAGCCGCACATGTTGGTCTGCTCAAACGTGCAGTCTATCGGTGAGCCTTGGTCGCTGCTGGGCGTGACTGTGGAGAAGAGAGAAAACACATTTAGTAAGACTTCGCTATGCCTGGCTCCGAGATTATGAAACCCCTTAAGTACGATTTCATGCTCAACTCAGTTCATAAATCCCCATATAAGCTTTGAGCTTGAGCATAAAATCGTACTGTAATTTGAGACCAAGCATAGTCTAAGGTACGCTATGCCTGGGTTGCGTTAAGTCAGCACTATATTTCACTACACTATGATATGCTACAAAAAAAAATAATCCATTAGTGACTCACACTACACAGAATAGACACACAGGCCATGTTAAAGAGAAACATTTTAATTCAAACAACTGTCAAGTAAGATGTTCCTACTGGTCTTGGCTCATTCGGCCGAGCGTCGGACCGACAGTCCAGCAACTCGGGTTTGAATCCCAGGATCGGCACGGCCCTGTTCGTCAACTTACCTTGGCTACATGAGCCAGGCAGGAGACTGACGTCGTCGATGGCGATGTCGCCGAGGTAGCTGCGTCCTCGCGATGCTTCGAACACGACCTTGATAACAGAAGAATCAATTAATAGACCCTTTCAGAAACTCTCCACTGTTTCGTTTGAACATATAAAATACATACAATTCCCAGCATGTCGTTCGACATCCGACAAGCCGTCTGTAATGGCGGTATGCAGCTTATCATCGGGCGCATTTTCATTTAATTCTGTAGATCTTTTAAAAATCTTTCTAGAACTAGAGAGTAGATCAGCTTTAGTGGAGCTCGGTAAGTGTCGTTTCCTCAAATTCTTTTTTCCTCAAATTCCTCAAATTCTTTTTTCAAATTCGTTTCCTCAAATTCTTTTTTCAAACCAAAAATAAAATAAAATAAAACTTTATTATCAGGGTCTACTGTTATGCTAGCCATACCACTAGGCCTACCAGCAGTAAGAGGGAGATAATTCTCAAAGGGTCTAAAGGGACACAACTCTAGACTTACTGTCCTGTATGACAGGGCTATCACCCATACACGATGATGAAATATTTAATAATGCTATAAATGAGTTAATTGAAATCTAATTTTTTAATAAAATAAAATAAAATAAATTAAAATCTCCCAAACAGTCAACTTGGCAGGACCTCCGACTTACGTTCATCTTGACGCCCGTGGTGATCTGCACGGTGGCGCGGTGCCAGGCGTTGCCCTGGGTGTTCCGCTTGGTCCACACCGGCGAGCCCAGCTTACCGCCGCGGGAGACGTACACGTTGAGGGTGTTGACGTGGGGGCCGTACATGTGGTAGTAGAACTCCAGACAGGTCTGTCCGCCCGCCGGCACCGATGGGCTGATGAGGCGGGACTTCTGCCCTGGTCGCCGGGGTCTGGAGGTCTCGATGTACATGTAGAAGCCATCTGGTTGTCGGAAAACAGACATACACATGCAGGGTACTATCTGTATTGGGTTTTTTGTTTGTTTTGTTTTTGTAATGGGGGTTTATAGTCGCTTTCTAGAATCTTTCACATAAGGACTTTGTCAGTTTAGGGCAGGAGGAAACCTGCAACATCCGTAGTGCTGAATGTTACAGTAAACCTGCGAGCACCGGCTAGAACTGACAGACCAAGGATGATATTTTTACTTGCCACTCTACAGACAGTGCATTCTATCAATATTGCATCAGAAATGTAATTTCTGCGAAATTGATGCTGGGCCCCCATAGGGCGGGATTTGAACTCGGTACCTTTTGCTCCGAAGTCCAATGTTCTACCACTGCGCTACATCCCACCCCTCTGTATTGCTTAGTTTGTGATGAAAACCTACAGCATACCTATCTTCCGTCTCTCAGAAACTGAGAAATGATGTTGTTGGGTTTTTTTTGGTTTTTTTTTAATTTCACAAAGCAATGACAATCGGATTGTCTATATTTCCCATACTGTAAATCACATATTTAATGCGTCACTAACATAATACGATCTCTCGATTCATATGTACAATTATCACTTCCCTCCTTCAATACCCTTTTAATCCATCAGTGTTATTATCAGTAACTGATAAGCGGCTCTTCAATGCACTATTCACAGTAATATCCTGCTTGCATTAATTTCCTGATTTACATATTCTGATAAGAATTGACATCTGGCCCCCGTTTTACGAAGGTGTCCTGACGTTAGGAGCTCCTAACTTTATGACCCAGTTCTAATTTGATGTTGATTTATGAAGGAATAAGACTTGCGGCGTCATCGTGAAACGCGTGTTGCCAGGTGATAGCTGTTAGGACACCATCGTGAAATGGGAGCCTGGGTATCCTTTCAAGAAGCTCTCTTATCCACTAAGAGAGTGGTAGCGCTCGCTTTGTCGATAGCTAGTACACTGCTAAGAGAGCGCTACCAGTCTCTTACTAGATAAGAGAGCTCCGTGAAAGGATACCCAGGCCATTAGTTCTGCCGTTCTGCTCACGTCCAGATGTGTGGTCAGCATGAGGACCAGTCCTCCCTGAGGTCGTGGACCCAGAATGTCGGGTCCAGTCGAAGTTGTCCGTTCTGCTCTGGATCCAGCCACATACATTCTTGTCGAAGTTGCAGTTGAAGCCGTCTTGGATGAAAGAAAAAAAGAGACGCTTGAATTACACGCCAAGTTTTCAAGCGAGTTAGTGGTTATGGAGTTTAATGTCACTGTGGGAATCTTTCAACTATTTGCGATGGGTTTTCACGTGGAAATTTACTGGGAACAATTGCTAAGAGCATAAGAGCATACAGTTGCGATAAAAATTATGGTGAAATTACTGTTGGCGAACAAGCTTCCATAAAAACTGTGTTAAACACAGGCATGGCGAAAGACAATTGTTATTTCAGCAGAAAACTAGCCAAGCATCTGGGGGCCAAGTCACATCCGATGCAAATTAATCAACCATTGAACAAAATAATCAGCAGAAATTAATGCTTATCATGAAGAACATATAGTATAGCCCTATCAACAGATCACAATCATAACTCATGTCTAACGGATGTACATTGTCTCGTTACGCTTCGTATGGAACACATGGGATACTGCTATATGCTACTCATAGGTCTTAACACCTCGTTATCTAAGAGAAAATATTTCTGTCATGAAATCTTGATCTTTGGAAAGAAATTCACGCAGCCCAGTCAAAAGACATTTTTTCAGCGAAGGTCACATCTGAACCAATCAACATTGGTGTACGCTGACATGCCTACCACACATTATGGAGTTCAATGTCGCTGCAGGAATATTTCACCCATCTACGACATTTGCTCTTTTAGGAGTTACCCATGATGCAATGCAGGAAGTTAACTGACTTGGAATAGTCGCCGCCACGGTGGTTGTTGCTGTTGTTAGCGGTGGGGTTGTGACCTGGGCAGCGCTAGGGGTCAGAGTGCAAGGACTGGCCGCATTAAAGGTGATGTCATCAACGGCAATGTCACCGGTGTAGGAGTTGCCTCGGACGCCTTGAATAGTTATCTACAACAAGAAATGTTTTACAATCATCAATACAATATTTACATGCTTGGCATTTAACCATCTTTCTGTTGAGGCATTCACAAATGCCCAAATAGCATTATCCACTGAGTAGTCCAAAAAGGGGTAGGATTAAGCTAACAAAGTAACTGAAACATTTTACTGGTCGTCTGATCAGGCCCCAAGATTACGAAACGTTTTCATATGACATGACATGGTGATTTATAGACAAAACTTACTCAAAACAAACGTTTGCATTCTTGTCACCTAAATTAATAAATATGCCTCTTGAACTCGCCGTGAACACCACATATTTCCTCAGTTCCACTCAAATTACGCAATAATCAAATTAACCAAATACTGTAAATCATGAAATGTTAGCGTCATTAAGATTTAGCGTCCGGTGAATTATCGACCTATTAGCGTAATGAAATGTTAGCGAAATCGTCTATATCTAAAAATAAATGTTAGCGTTTTCTTCATATGTTTAACTGAAATACAATAAAAAAAAATAAAAAAAAAATAAGTAAATATAAATAAAAAAATAAAAATAAAAAAATAAAAAAATATTAAAAAAAAAAAAATAATAAAAATAAAAATAAAAAAAAATAAAAATAAACAAACAAAAAAATTAAATAAATTAAAAAGAAGGCAAAAAATAACTACTGATCATCTTTAATTTTCCACAGAAATACTTCATCTGGAAGATTTTCAAATTCACACGGTACCTGGTACCCTGTTTTCTGCTGAGGTATCGGTACCACGGCCTTCATCCACGTGTTGCCCTGTTGCCCCGACAACGTCCACGCGACAGAGGAGGTCTGGTTCTGTGGACGGAGCAGAACGTTGAGCGTTCCGATGGTGGGACCGAACATGTGGTAGTAGAACGTCAGGCACTGCGCCGCTGACGGGAACGTGGCGCTCACCAGGTTGGCTGCGTCTCCAGGGCGTCGTGGGGAGGACGTCTCGATGAACAGATACTTTCCTGGATCACATCGCAACAGTAATTAGTATGGTCTGGCTTTAATGGATAATTCAATGGAAATTAATTTGGTCTGGTCTGGTCTGCTCTCCTGACAGCAATAACACATCATATACACTGTCACACTACAAGGGTTTTCGTGTGTTCAGCATTATGCAGAATTTTATTGTTTCAATGGGTGCAGGTTGCAAAACGGCAACATCCAAAACGGTGCACGATATTCAATTTATAAACTATCAATTAACGATTGATATCATCTAAAATTCCAAACAGTAGACCTTTATCTCCTTAAAATATATCAAGGTACTGTTTCCTACTAATCGATTTGGTACCGTTTCGTCAATTCAATATTTGATTTTCGGCAATATCGTGAGCCGTTTTGGAGGTTGCTGTTTTGCACCTGCACCCATCAGCTAATAATAATATGAACCAATCAAATTCCTTATAATGTTGAACAGCGTATGTGTGACAGCGTATGTGACAGCGTATAGCACAGACACGTATATGTGACACGTATATGTGACAGCGTATAGCACAGACTGATGTGTTATCGCTGTCAGGAGAGCATGGAGCCCATCGTGTTAAAGTATGGTTTGAGGGGTGGGTTGTAGGCCGGGCGTACGCTCGTTCATTGTTTTTAATGGGGTATGGGGAATGTTGTTGTTGTTGTTGTTGTTGTTGTTGTTGTTTATACATTTGTCTTTAGCTGATAATTTGTGCTAAACCCTTAAAAAATCAGCCGCACTGGAAGAAGCTCTTGTTAAATTGTAATACTATAGTACTAGTAAAACCACTAGTTACTTTCTTGCTTCTTTTGTCACAAACTACAATAGAAATCCAACAAACAACAAAGATGCAGATATATACAAGCCTTTAAGGACTGCTTTACACAGTGCCCATATATCATCTATTAGTATCTACAATTTCACAGAATCAAACAAAGCAATAACATTGAAAATGTGAACATGTACACGTGCATGAAGACAAATGTAAGGGGACAAATAACAACACATATAGCCTAGCATTGTTCAATATAGAAACTGGTAGTTTACTCAATAGCATTCAACAATAAATACTCAACGTTATAACATTTAATACATTATTAATAAATATTGATGTACATGCAATTATTGAGTAAACGACAGGTTCCTTTGGTCATAGCACATTTATTTCAATGCAAAGGTCATTGTTACTTAATCCACATAAATATCACCAGATAATTTTGCATCTTTGATTCACTGACGTAGAAGTAGCACAATGTATCCTTGACCTTTTATCATCAGACGCATGAAGTCAGTCATAATGGAATTTTCGGTACGTAGGATGTTTTCCCTTCCAAATCACAACTGATTTTCTCCAGTGGTGGCTGTATATTTGAATGCTATAAAAGTGTCTTTGATGATAACGATAACAATTTTCAGGATCAGAAGCCACGGCTGATGCTGAAAGAGGTAACCTCTGACCCCGTCCTTGAATTGAAGAGCCATTGGATTATGGACGTAACTCAAAAGGGATAGCATGCCACACACAGAAACAGGTGATCTATAATACTAGTATAGTTATTTGAACATAAGGTCCAAGTGTAGGTTTCATCGAACGACTAAGTTAATGATATTTGTGCTCAAAACATGAACAAATAACGTACATTCTGGCTATAATGTTTGTCTGAGATCAACACAAAACTAAAGGCACCGAGGTGAAAATACATATCGTGATTATGGGGAAATCTACCTTATAATATAAAGTACTAGTACTTGAGATTCACAATTGGAAGGAACATCAGTAAGCGACCAGAATAAGGGTCATTTAAGAAATTAGTATTTAGTTTATGTCTGGGATTTAAGGAAATATTGGTCGTGGTGGAATTTGTGTCCATTTATATATCACGGCGTAGTTTGTGCAGACTGTCAGTGTGAAATCATGGTCTCCATACTGGTTTGGGGTCGCCTTCTCCTGGACATGTTCTCGTTCCTAAAGCTGTCTTCGGCCTTCTGCTCATGTGAATCTTTACCCTGTGGTTCGTCCCGGAAACACCAGCATTAGTGGATGAATCTGGAACCCATATATATGGACGACACATTTTTTTCTTTTCGCTCCACGGTGCTTCGAAACTAGGTTCTGCTAATGCACTACCAAATAGTCCCTCATCAACAAAGGTGGGTGTATGCTTCAACAACCTGTACCTCATGTGGCCAGGATTTGTTTTAATACTGGAATGGTTGGAGACTATGTCCCCATTGAGACTGATGGATGGTTGCGGTGACCAGAGTAGAGGTCTTCCTTTGGACTTCTGCAACTGTTCTTCTGGGGTCTTCTTCTTGTAATTCCATGGGGGTCTGAAGTTGACCTCCTCGGACATCCTGGGGTTGTGTGTTCTGAAAAGTGTCTCGTCCACAGTGGACGTGTCCGCAGTGGTGTGGTAGCCGTAGTGACCGCGAGTTCCGGCGGAAGACCGAGGCCGGAAGTCAGTAACAGACGGCGGCCTCGTGCCCACCAGAACGAGGCCGTTCTGGGCCATGACCGTATATATATATTGTGAGAGTTCCGACTATGATCTAGAACCATACAAGTCCTGCAAGCAAGCAAATACATAGTCATCACATG
>JAUTBQ010186559.1:0-10620 GCA_032361185.1 Lepetodrilus ovalis | reverse complement strand
GGCCAGCTGATTTTGAACAGGGCCAGTAGAAATTAAAAGTTACTGGCCCGGTTGGCCAGTGGCCATAACTCTAAAGTCTCCAACACTGATATATATATATATATATGTATGTCCCCTTGCATCAAAATCCAATTAAATCTGCAGATCCTTCGGTAGACAGAACCTGTAAAGAGGTAAAATACCTTGAATCTTTCTGTGGATGTCCACGTCTCCTCTTCTTGCCATGCTCTCGCTGACTCCCTGCACTCGTACTTGACCGGATGTTTGGTGGCCCGAGACTGACATCGTGATCTCGCAAAATGTCAAGATCGTCTGGATCTGTAAACTCCTCTTGAACTAACAGTGTCAAATAACAGAACATTTTTACTTCTTTGAAGAAATTACCAGAAATGTGTACAGGGCTCTACATTAACTTTTCGGGGCACCTGTCCCTGTGCCCCGTTGGACATGTAACTGTAGGCAAATGGCTTGTTAATCTGGGCTAATTCACATGTCCACCTGTGGATCATGCCTGTCCCGGACAGGCGGACCATCTTTACTGTCAAGCCCTGGTGTACCCTCACAATTGGAAGACCTTCAAGGTATATTACCTTGTGTGGTTACTACATCACATGGTAGACATGGTGGAATGCAGTCAAAACATACTTTTAAAAATTCAATGAAGGGCCAGTAGCCATTTTAGATATTTAAAAATAGTTTTAAATTATTTTAATACTAAAAAAAATCTAAAAGTCTATAGGCTAGAGTCTAGGTAATCTTCAAGAACTTGCAGACACAGGAAGAGTGGCAACTATTCCTCAAGCTGAGTTACAAAATTTGCTAGAAATTTATTTTGTTGAGTATACTTTAGGTTGACAGAGGCGTAAAAGTAACTACGATAATCAGATAAATTGTATGCCAAAATATCTTTGTTCAGGAGGGTGCCATAATCTAGTTCCCCTACCATGCCTACTGTTAATAATAATAATGTGTGAACTTATATATTGTGCCAAATCCACGATTGAAAGCATGCCTAAAGCGCTACCGGTCAATAGATCTGTATGCACTCAATTCCTTGTCAATCCCCTGGGGAGTATACAACCCAAGCTGCCATTACAAGGTTATCATCTCATCCTGTACCTACTCTCTGCTGGGTGAACAGAACCATTTTTTAACTAAGCCACTTAATAGGAAAATATTAAGTGATTATGATTGACTTGTGCATCAAAGCTAAAGTTGCTGTTTATTCTGTTATCTGCAGAGATAATTTGCTCATATATATTGTGATATAATGATAATGTGGATTTAGTATACATGGTATACTATGAAAATCAGTTTCTGAATGTCAAGCTTTAAAACCTTCATTCAATGTTGGTTACACAATGTAGTCATGTAAATCATCCTACCTTTGGCTACTGTTTGCTTTTGAAGATGCTTTATTCTCTTTTCTGTAGATCGTCTGGTTACATCGTCTGTTCTTTTCTGCAAGACTTTAAATTTCTGTAAACAAATATATAGTTCTATATACAAGATATAATAGAATGGTGCAATATAATACAAAATATTGTAACATGTTAATAAATTATTACAGTGCAAGTGGCAGTTCTGGATCATTTAATGAAACAAATACTGAACACACTCCACCAACACTTGTTATTGTGAACACTTAACAAATAAAATATGATAAGTAACCTGAATATTCTTAGTAGTTATTGTAGCCTGTGAAAGAATGAACATCATTGTGTTTTTAAATTTACACAGTATCGCATGACCCTATGATAGTTATCTCAGTTACAGGGCCCAATATTGTAATCTTCGGATAGTTTCAACTTTGGAAATCACATGGTTTGTTAGCTAAAATGTCAAACTTCACAGTGATATATAAATTTCCTACGATAGTAGATCTGATATGGTTTCTGCAACAAAAATAGGGTGATCCGGAATACCCGTGATCCGGAACACCATGACGCACTGTAAAATAAAATCGAGTCGTGTCGGATTCTTCATAAGGCATACCTCCCATAAACGCTGAGAAACATTCTTTGGTTTATCAGTTCTGTCTTCTACTTTTACGCCGTGTTCTGATACATCACGATTAACGGTAACACTTTTACTTTTGTTTATTTCTCTTTCAGTTACACTCGAATTCGACTTGGAAAAATCTCGGTCTTCACAGACTTCTTCAGTAACAGAAGACTCAGTGTCATCATATAGTCCATGTGGTGCTGGGATACGAGCATACATTTTTACAGAATATGCCCAGAAATAGGACGACTACTTGCAAATAGATACTGACAACACCAACATGTTTTTCATGGCTGCCGCCATTTTGAACATTTAAGATCACGTGATCAGCTGTTTAAAGCAACACATACTAGTCAAATATATAGCTTGTTTAACATCACCGTGTTATGTCAATATTTATATGGATTAATATATCTAAGAAAGTCTATATCCGCTTACTCAGTTACACTATGAAATCGAATAGAAACGCATATTGTGTAAATGCACGAAGCTCTCGTAAAATCTGTCTTTTACCGTCGGAATGTTCCGCCACAAATTAAAAATATAAATATATATTTTACTACCGCTTCATTGTTTCTATTACGTAAATAAGTTTGATTACTATTCAATTTGATTGGTTTTAAGTACTATTGTTAGGGTCAGTTTCGATATTATTCGCAGAAAATATATTTAGCATTCATATTTCGTCATTATCAGTTCAGCTTTTCAGAAATGTCTATAAATAGCACTTTGTTGTACCATGTGATTGCTTTTCCCGCCAGTTCTCCATGCGCAGCTTGTCAACATTGTCAGATGTGTTGACGGAATTTTGTCTCACTTGTGGTCGAGTTTGCAAAGACAATTCACAATGTGGATCCAAATCCGAAGCATAGACGGCAAGAAGACTGTGCGCTTGGACGAACTATCGAAACTGACGAAAATCGAAGATATTCGTCAACGACTTGTGGAGCCTTTCGAAGCTCCAGTTGAAGCGCAAAGACTGTTTTTCAGAGGGAAACAGGTCCTCACCCCATTATTATAATATTAAATATCATTAATGTTGTAGTACACTGTATGTCATCTAGTTATAGCAAGATTTAATGTAGTGGATCACTTAATGAGATTATAACTTATGCGGGTACAGTTGTTGAGGTGGAATAAATAAAAATAATAAACAAGTTTATGAGGAGACAAGATCTGAATTTGTGAAGCTACAAATTTTGTCCAAATATTTTCTAAATGAAGACTGTGATCTCGCAATACATACTCTATAATCAGAATATACAATATCATTATTTGATGGATACAATATGAGGAAACTGCGAACACTATCTCGGTAATGACTACGAGTACCTGCCGACGAACAAAAGAACAACCGTACTATGACAGTGCAGAAATTACATCATTCAGGCAACAATGAACATAAATTTGGCTTCTACAAATTGGATTGTTCACAATGTCCATACCTAGAAAATCCAATGTATCAGTTACACAAACAAGTCAAGAAGAAAATACTATAATTTGTAATTATGAAAGTAAATAACATTTAATCGCCACTTTTAGCACGGATAGTGGATAATTCAATTAATGCGTAGAAGTTTAATTTTGATGTAGTCACTTTCCAAATTCTTTCACTCGTATGGTGGCTTGTCAGTTTAGGACATGATGAAACCCGCAATATCCGTAGCACTAACTGTTGCAGTAAACCTGAAATCACTGGCTGGTACTGTGAGTAGCCAAACTGATGTCCTCCTGTCTGCTTCAGACCTGTAGATAGGTCGGTAGTAAATTTACTATTGTATATTTTTTTTCTATAGTTGGTTGATGGACACTCGTTGTTTGACTACGGCGTGAATGTCAACGACCTCATCCAGGTGTTCATATCCACTGCTGTCAAGGATGCGGCCGCGTCGGGAGAGAAGAGCGCTCCGAGTTCCGGATACTCCAGCGGAGGCGATGACGGCAACAACTCTGACAAAGAGAACCAACGGGTCCGAGAATAACATTACTTCTTGTTGGTGTTGTTGTTTTTAGTATTGTTACTACAGGGATGACAGTTTTCCATGGATCTGCGGAAATCCACTGATTTATTTGTCATGGGGCTCGATTAATTTGTTCTGGATGTGGCTTGGGGCCTGTGTTTTTTTCTGCTGAAATCACAATAGTCTGTTGCCATTTTATTTTTATTTGTTTTGTTCTTATTATTATTATTATTATAACATAAAATAGATACAGTTTTAGGCTGTATGGAAGTACTGTAGTAACAATTTTTTAATTATTTTGTTTTAAGGACAATCCAATTTCAAAACAACTGATGGACGTTTCTGAAACTTATGTTTATTGTTGCAGCCTCCTACACCGAAACTGGCAAGTTGCGAAGAAGAAGATTGCTCGGACAGTGTTTACAAGGTAACTAGTGTTAGAAGTTAAGATTTAGCAATAGGAATGAAGAGTTGAGGTCAATGTATTCACATATGTAGGTGGCCCTTTATGTTGACCCATGATCAATGATCTTTAAATACACATTTTATGTACTCATTTCCACCAGACACTATTCTTATCTCACTGGTATTTTAATTTCCAAGAATAAGAAAGTATAGTAAAATTATTACCGATCTGAGCAAATGATGTCTTCATCTAATTTTTCCTATTCAAAATGTTGTAAATCTAGCTTTACAATATCTATAATTTCCAACCCTACAAGAAACTTCTCCACAAAAGTTGAATCTAATACCTAATTAATTTACTAAATTCATTATTACAGCTTGGCGACATTGTTGATATCCGTGATGTCACTATGGGAGCATGGTTCGAATCCAAAATATTAAAAATTTCAAGAAAGAAGGAAGATAATCCAGAAATCACCCTTCCACAATCCTCAACTTCTAGTCTAGGCAATTCAGCACAAAAGACAGTCCTAGGAGAAAATGCTGAATTTAAATCTTTCTTGGAAAAAGAAACAAAATTGAAGACTGAAGCTAGTTCCAGTGGTCGATCAACTCCAAACAAAGCTGATTCTCTCGCGCCAGTGAAGTCAGGAAAACCTAACGGTGAAAGTACACCAATGAAGAACAGAAATGGTGAAAATTCTCAGGATAATAATAGTGAAGTTGCTGGTGAAGAAAATACAGTGACAAATGGGGATGAGAAACCAAAGACGAGTCAAAAAAGTGAAATTGACACTGACGTAGAAATGAAAAGTGTTGACGAAAATGCAAATGAAAAGGCGGAATCCTTCAAAGACGTTGTCCAGCCCAAATCAACAGATGGATTTGTATACACGATTATCTTTGAAGGGTATTTATATTATATTGCTTGTCACGCCAAGCATATTTTTATTTATTTAAACTATTGATGTGCCAATTAATTAAACCCCTCAAAAGCCTTGTGATTGTATACAATATCTAGTTGTTTGAAACATTATTATTTTAGCATATATCTTAATATTATCTCTAAATATTTCAGCCCAATTTAACTGTCACTTCAATGAAGTCTTTATGTAATTTTTTTAGTTACGAGGAGGACGAAATTTCGGTAGAGTCTAACAACATCCGCCCACGAGCACGGACAAAGTTGTCTCTTGACGAGGTGAAGCCTGGCGACCACGTGATGGTCAACTACAACTACGACGATCCCGCGGAGAGGGGATTCTGGTATGACTGCATCGTGTCGGGAATCCGTAACACCAGAACAATCAAGGAGCTCATCGGAACGGTCTATATTGGGTAACTAATGAAACAGATCTGGCCTCAATGTTACAAAACATTTTTAGTACGGTTTTATGCTCAAGGTACAATATTAGATATGGATTTGTGAACAAATGCTAGATTTGAGTGCGAGTTTGTACTTAAAATAGTTTTGTAATATCGGGCTGGCATTTGTAATCCTCAAATTTCTGTTAATCCGTCACCGACTTATTCTATGTACAGTGCTGCAGGAGTTGATTTCTGTTCCAGGGCTGACTTGATGCCGCTGAAGGATTGCAAGGTGTTGTTTGTAGACGAAATATTCCAAGTGGCCGAACCCGGGACACAGCTCAATGAAGAACGCGATGCCGGAAACCCAAGCATGTCGCCCGCTAAACGTACGTATCGTCAGTATTGGGGTGTGTCGCTGGTTTGATCCAGCGTTCTTTTCTATACTTGATGTTACTGTCATTGCCTCTGAACGAAAGATACCCACACATATGTGAAGCATAATTCACCAGCTCATTCATGGAAGTTGCCATAATTACTAAACAGCACTTTGTATTGTATCTCAATTTACAATGTTATAAATTTTTTATTTGATATCCTTCTGAAAATGCAGTAGTATCTAAGGCAAATTTTCTTTCAAATGTATTACTTAATGGACAGTATCGTATTGTGGTTAGTGCATCTACTAAATAAAGATCATGAGTGTAATTCTTCCATGAAATCCTATTATCTATCTGGTCATGGAGAACTTTTCCATATTCAGGAAGATAGGGTGTTTGCTTTGTTTTAACTGGACAGTTATCTCCCTTTAGTTCACTCGTCGTGTATGGGTGAAAGGTTCCTGCTGCAACATAAAACAAGAAATCGTACAATCCCCTTTTTGTTTTCCTTTATTTTTCAACTACCCAATCTCATGTTTCTACACTAATATCCTTTATCCAGGCATGGTCATTTTCTGCTGATCTGCTGATTTGTTTGTACTGGACATGGCTCGGGGCCTTTATCCCAGTCTTGTTTTCTGCTGAAGTCACAATTGTCTGTTGCCGTGCCGCTTCATCTTGCTGTGTTGACTTGCAGGACAGAACAAGCCGGAGTGCGACCATTGCCATGACAACCCGCGTAGAAAGTGCAAGCACTGCGCGTGCTGTGTGTGTGGAGGTAAGAACAACCCGGACTGTCAGATCCTGTGTGACGAGTGTGACCAGGCCTACCACCTCGACTGTCTCGCTCCACCACTGAAGACGGTGCCTGAAGACGACGAGTGGTGAGAATATTGGAGGAGCATTCTAGAAAATACACTTCTTGGGCCAAGTTCAATATTGAACAAGTTTTGAAAGTGACTTATATTACCTAAAACCTTATTTACATGCAGGGCTCTACATTCACTTGTTCGTCGCCTATGGGTAAGATATTCCCGCTGCGACCAAAAACAATAAATCAATCGATCAACATTAACTTTTGGATCCACCCTGTGTTCTTTCAGGCATGAAACTTCTTGCCCTATATAGGGCTTGTTACTCTGGGCTATTTCATTTTTCCGCCTGTAGATGTCTCAGGCAGGCGGATGATCCTTTTCTCGTTTCCCACAATATGCACGTAGTAAACAGACTTCCATGTTTTCGCCAGGTACTGCCCGTCATGTAAGACAGACACCAACGCCGTGGTGAAGGCGGGAGAGAAGCTAAAGGAGAGCAAGAAGAAGTCCAAGATGGCGTCCGCTACCTGCACCAGTAGTCGAGACTGGGGAAAGGTGAGTAGGAATGAGAATCTTGTGCAGATTTGATGCTCGGGAATCGATCTCAGAAACCTGGCCGTGGCCTGCAACCCCTGGATTTCGACTGTTTCAGCTGAAAACGCAAATTTCAATCCAATCCAATCCAATCTGCTTTGGACATCTTTCGTTATTGCTGGTAGAAAACTTGGCTAAGTTATCTTATGTTATCTTGGCTTATGTTATCTCCAATCCTGACCCGACAAGTTGCAACTACAAAGCATATGTTTTAGCCGTGGTATAAGTGAAAGAATCTTGAAAGCATTTCTAGCTCCAATTCAAATTTTTGACAATTAAGATGTTTTAGTTGGGTTTTTTTTGCAACTTCGTGTATTTATACCTTACCCCTTCCACAATGCTTTTTTTTGGACAATTTGCCAGTCATTGTGAGGCATTGGTTTTTACAATGTAGTGTCTAACATTGAATGTTGGTGTGTTTTCAGGGAATGGCATGTGTTGGGAGGACCAAGATGTGTACTATTGTCCCTCCGAACCACTTTGGCCCCGTGCCGGGAGTGGAAGTTGGAATGATGTGGAAGTTCCGTGTTCAGGTCAGTAGTGATTTACATTAAGACAATATAGTTGAATATGTAAATCGTAAATTGAAACCAATTCTCAGCAAGAAAAAAGCTATAGAATTTAGTGAACTAACTTTGGTTTAGAGGTCATTTTTGCTTCCTAATTCTTGCGTCAAGGATAAATCCAGAAGTTGATAATTTGCGATATTAAATGTCACACATGTTCTGCTTCAGGTGAGCGAGGTCGGTTGTCATCGTCCGCATGTCGCCGGGATTCACGGGCGCGATGCTGAAGGTGCCTACTCCATAGTGCTGTCTGGTGGCTACGAGGATGACAAGGTGCGCTGGAACATTCTCAACTACTGAACTTATATCTCGCTCTCTAGGCATGGCAATTATCAGCGGAAATCTATTGATTGATTTGTCATGGGGTCGATTTATTTCCCTTGGACATGGCTTGAGGCCTGCCACCCAGACTTTTCCGCAGAAATCACAATTGTCTGTTGCCATCCCCTTGTGTTCCTATCACCATAGGCCAGTGGTTGGAGTACTCCGAACATGTTGTTTATTTCAAAGGAACGAAACCATACACTATCAGTAACTATGGTAACTATGCAGTCTGATCTCGCTAACATTGTGGTGCACACAGAACAGCAAAAGTCGCAATACTGCCAGCTTGCACTAGAAGTGTGTGAATCGGTCCTTAGTGTGTGAACCAGTCCTTTCAAAGTTATCGTTGCAAATGGGTGAAAGAATCCCACAGCGACGTTAAATTCCATAATCACTCGCTCACCTTTCAAAGTTTGTGCACAGTACAGACAGCTAGTACATTTGTAAGAGTTATATTTTATAGTATTTTTTTCCATTTCCGCTGTCATTACCGATTCCTTCCTTTTGTCAGGACAACGGAGACGAGTTTACATACACTGGTAGTGGAGGTCGTGACCTCTCTGGTAATAAGAGGACAGCTGAGCAGTCATGTGACCAGGTGTTGACCAGAATGAACAGGTGAAAGAGTTGATGTCTGTAGAACTATGACAAGTTAGATTACAAAGTGTACAGAATACTGTAAATTGTTTGTGACTAGGAAGTTCATCCTATTAATGACATGGCATTTTTATGGGGCAATACAAATAGGAATGAAAGGTCTACCAATGTACAGTAAAGAATATTAGTATAAAAAAATACTGACCCCCCTTATTCTTTTAACTATTTAATATGTTCAAATTTTATGATTTGTTGTATAACTTTCTAGGCCATCGATAGGATAATATAGCTAGTTCAGTCCCTTCAAATAATTGCTTATCCAACTTTCTGACAATAATCGTCTCGTATGAATGAAATATTCCTGCAACGACGTTAATCTCCGTAATCACCCACTGATAATGAAGTATTGTAATGAGTATCTTTTGTGTAGGCATTTGATATTACATCAATCTACAGCAACTTGCATGCAGGGTCTCGCAAGTTTTGTAAAAAAAAATCATTGGTCCAGCCATTCTCCATGTTAGTATTGACTTGAACTGTACCGTCACGTTTCTGACGTCGCAGAGCGCTGGCCAAGAACTGTCACGCCGACATCAACGGCAAGGACGGCGCCGATGCCAAGAAGGACTGGCAGAAGGGAAAGCCTGTCCGTGTGGTGCGCAACTGTAAGGGAGCCAAACACTCCAAGTACGCCCCCACCGAGGGCAACCGATACGACGGCATCTACAAGGTACGACACCTTTGTCATTGACCTTCCACATTAATGGTTGCTGCTCTGTTCAGCGGTGTTGCTTATTTGTAGGAATTTGTAACAATTATCTTAATTGATTTACTAAATAAAAGGGTAAACTTTTTTTTTAATGTGCTGCAATGTCGACTAGAGAAACGTTCAGTTGTGTTAAAGATGGCTACTATACAGAACTCCATATGGACAT
The DNA here is from genome assembly GCA_032361185.1 of Lepetodrilus ovalis. NCBI lineage: Eukaryota > Metazoa > Mollusca > Gastropoda > Lepetellida > Lepetodrilidae > Lepetodrilus > Lepetodrilus ovalis. Next base: position 731 of record JAUTBQ010186559.1, on the reverse strand, counting down.
AACAGGTATGGTGACTACCAGTAACTTATGCTGCATTCATTAGAAGTGATTGAATATCATATTTTCGAGTTGACAAGTTGTGAAAAGCGTTCATTCGGCGAAATATCCTGTGCACACAACTTTTGAACTGGGGTAGGGTTTTCTGACTCGACGTTCACAACTTAAGAAAAAATGGCAGCAACAGGTGAAACCATTAGGCGTAAACCATGAAAATAATTGCTTCCTTTTCAATATGCATGATATACACATGAATATACATGATAGCTATGCTACACTTTTGAAAATTGCAACTTAGGAAATGGTTTACTACTGCATTTACATATACCATATGTAGTATCACTAGTATCGTGGTGAGTTGTTAACTGAAATTTGATCTTTTGAAATGATCCCTTTTACTCTCCGCACGAAAACCGCATTTTGCCCATCTTATCTATTTTTCACCAGTACGCTGTCTAGTTGGTGAAAGCGTGTTCACAGGTTTGACCATGCTCTCCTGACAGCGATAGCACATCAGTCTGTACTATACACTGTCACACTATGAGGGGTTTCACGTGTTCAACATTATAAGGAATTTGATTGGCTCATTATTATTAGCTGATGGTTTCAGGCGGAAAACAGCAAGCTCCCAAACTGCTCACAATATTGACGAAAATTGCATATTGAATTGGCGAAAACGGTACCAAATCGATTGGTAGGAAACGGTACCTTGACTTATATTTTAAGGAGATAAA
>JAUTBQ010186548.1:0-10621 GCA_032361185.1 Lepetodrilus ovalis | reverse complement strand
ATCAAACGTAAGTAGTCTCAGATAGAAGTTCGTTTGACCTTTATCTAGGTCAACCATCTGTGATAGTATGCCTTTAATAATTGCAGTATGATTGTCAGCAACCATAGAGTCTTGACAACCAAATGACAAGAAACTATAGTATGCCCCTAATACATAGTGTTTGGCGAATCTATACAGTGTTCGTACAAGTAATGATTAATAATGATTCTTTACGCCTTGAGTCTTCAGAGTTTATCACGCTAGACTAGTTACCGCAGGGTGGTTTACATTCAAATAAAAGCTTTGATAAAATATTAAACTCCAATAAACACATTCGGTAAGGTATTGTTCGTAACCACTTACACAACTGATTACGCGTACGTTATACAAGCTGGAAGTTTCAAGACTCGTACAACGTCTTATTCCATTCCTAATGAATAACTATTGACCGTCCTTGTCTCTTTGAATTGTGTACGATACAGTTTCCCACCGCAACATAAACTTTCCAACGGGTACGCTACTTTCGATTTGATCAACAACTGGCAAAATAAATGTCCATTCTTAAGCCCTCTCTAAGGATTCGACCACGGGTCTGTATGCATTGTGAATTAACGCACTATAGTCGGCCTTCTGTGTCTGTCATCGATTCCTCAGATATTGATCACATGTGTGGCGAGATAACCCTGGGTTTGAAGACGACATCATAGGGACAGTGATGTGTATTCGTCACGGTAGCGATGGAGACTTACAACTGTCTGTAAATAAACATACTTACGCCTTCGAGGTGTGCGGAGGTCTGGACTTGTCTCGTGCCTCTTCTACTACTGCAACAAGGTAAACTTTTGAAATATACGGATTATATAATGCTAAACAGTTTCCAAAGTATGCCAATGACCCGTTTAGGAAGTATTATTTTGATTCTGTTTCGCGTCATTTTAAATGATATTTAATAGTATCAATAATCTACAGACAATATTGCGAATTCAGACAGCAATTAATGTTTCAACATCGTTTAGGCTCGGGTGTCGATATTTGTAGTTTTCTTTTTGGTATTAACTGCTATGAAAGATATACACGGTATTCTTCTATATTAGATGCGACTATTTTCCGAGAATTTCAATGTACTGAAACCGATTATAGGTTAATTGAGTGTTTAGATAACGTTTTATTCAGGCTAGTCTGTAACGTGCTGCAGTCGGATAGATTAGGCAAACATCGTCCATTCCATTTCAGTATTGCCATATTTAGTATGTAGCCAGCCATATCGCAAATAACAAATACCAATACATTAAATAATCATATGCTGTCGTTCTGATTCGGTGAATGCCATCGTATAACTTACCTCGGAAGTAAGCCCTAACAGTAGGCAATTAGTATTACCCGGTTGGTCTCGAGAGCCGATACATATTGATTTACGTCATATCAGTAACGATGATGGTACAGTGTGCTTAGAACAGTTTATTGTTGACACGAACGCTTTGTCAATGGATACTATTATTGACCTTTTCGTAGTTTCAGCTTGAGTCGATATGCAACAATGGCCGCGGTATGATACTGAAATACCTTGCTTAACTGATAAAACATGTCCCGTTATTTAACTAAAATTATCTCCCCTTGTTTCCAGTTTTCAGGAGGATGTCAGACTCTGCGTATTCTCCCGACGAGATGAATGACAGGATTGTGAAGTGCGGGAGATGCGACCGGAACTTCAACAGCGACGACCGTGTCCCCCGCGTGTTGCCATGCCAACACAAGTACTGCACGGACTGTCTGGAGGATGTGTGGCGAGTCGGGTCAAAACTCAGCTGTCCATCGTGTGGTCAGGAGTGGGACGTCAAGGACTCCGTGGCCGAAACCTTCCCCGTCGACTTCTCCGCCATGAAGTCCGTCGTGTTCGTGGAGATGAAGGACAGCAGGGGGAGACGGCTTTGCAACGACTGCTCGGACCGGTCTCAGGCCACACACTACTGCCTCAGCTGCCAGCTGTATCTGTGCGGGGACGGCGTCAGTTCTCATCGGCGTTTCTACAAGACCAAGTCTCACAACGTGATGCCTCTCGACGACATCATGAACGACCAGGATCCAGAGAAGCGAGGGGAAAGTGACGCCGGGAGTCAGCAGAGCGAGACGTGCATGATCCATCATGGGTCTGTCCTTGACCTTTACTGCGAGAAGCCGAATTGCATGAAGCCCGTATGTCCGTCATGTGCGATGATCCAGCACAAGGAGCGAGACGGACACGAGATCCGTGACCTGAAGGAGGTCGTGGCCGAAGAACAGGAAGCCGTATCGCGGTCCATAGAGAGGCTGGAGCGACAGCGGAACCAGGACCACGCGGACCGGAAGGAGCTGGAGACGGAGTTGGTGTTCCTGAACATGGAACGCAAGCGACTGGAGGCAAACATCGAGAAGCACTTCAAAGATTTCATCCGCCTGGCCACGGAACAGAAAGAGGACCTGAAGACAACTCTCAGGGACGTGTTTGAGGAGGACCGCCAGCATCTCAAGGCCAGCGTCAAGTCATTCACACTAATGAACTTAGCCGGGCAGGACTACATCACGTACTGCCACTCCATGATGGCCGACCCAAAACCGACGCGATTCCTGGAACAAGGCTTTGAAATGAAGCACCAACTGGAAGTTCTCGCCACCGCTCCGCGTCCGGAGATTCCCGAGAGACGAGAAGTCTTCGTGGATCTGACGTCACTCAACGACCTGATGAACAAGATGGCCCGGATAGGGGAGGTAATCTACGTGGATGAGATAACTCTGCAGTGGAAATGCGTGTTGGAGATTACAGACTGCTTCCAGGGCGAGAACCAGGTGGTTGCCAAGGTCACGATGCAGTACACCGGAAACAGCAAGGCCATTCCGATACCACCCTACGTGAAGGCGATGGTGGAGGACTCGTCGGGTCACGTGACCAGGACCACTCTAAGTCAGGCGGACTTGGACGATGATGACGTCGGAGCGATGGAGAATTCTACCACGAGCCAGACGAACTTCAACGGGAACCTCGGAGTAACGACGGAACACGAGAGACGAGGAACGTATGACATCAACAGGTACCAGGACGCCGGAAGTCCTTCAGGTCGAAGTCAAGGTTCCCGGAAGCAGTCATTTACAGACCAGAAACAGTCGCATAAAAACCGGAAGCAGTCATACACCGATAGGAACCAGTACGGGGCGAGAAGAAATGATGTCCAATCTGATTCTAAGACGTCATTTAACAACGACGTGGTATTAAAAAGTATCGACTCCGACCGGAATGGCTCACAGAGTGGAAGGTCAAGGTCGAGTACTGGCATTGAAAAGGGCAATAACTTGGTAAGTCAAACAAAGCGAAATTTAACCCGGCCATGATAGCTTGCGATTTTAAATAAATATTGATATTAACATTGCAATGTGTAATTGTAGGATCGAAAATAAAAATTTATCTTGGAATAATGCCTACAAGAAATAATTTACGGAAGTAGTTAAGCAATCTTACTTTTTCAATACCTACTGTGAACAGCTACGTATTGTATTGTATACGACATATAGTGTATGTTCAATGTGTGTTTCAGAATGACCCAGAAGTAGTCAGTCAGTTGTACTTCCGGCCGCGTGTATACGGCCCACACAAAGTGAACTTCAGAATCGGTGGCTACCCTATTTCCGGTGACAATCTGACCTTCAACAGCAAGAAGTTAGGTATTACTCACGCCAACACAGTTCACGATTGGTGACGAACCAGAACTAGAAATATTATCTGTGATCTTTTATGGTTTTGATGTTTATTGCTAGAAAAAACATAATACTTGAAGGATATCGACGGAAGGCGCCTGTGCTATAATATTCTATACTAGAGACATCCTTTACTTGCTGAAATAGGCTGTCTGCCTGCTATACAGTTCACATTTTACCTGTCACCGAGGTTTCGATTTTTTAGTACGGTTATGCTCATGCTCAATTCAAGGTATTATTCAGAAATCCACATTAAACTTAGGTATGCAATAATACTCAAAACGTTTAGTAATCTCGGGACAGCTACTGAGCCTGAAAAATACCAGTCAAAACTTTAGTTAGCGTGCTAAATTTTGTATGCTAACGTAGCTTAGCATACTAAGTGAAACAATTTGCCGTCTATTCTCATTAGTACTTATGTATTCTGTATGCTCTGAGTCTCTATATCCTATATAATTCAGATGAGGGCCTAGACAAGTCCATCCACTTCCTGGAATGGAGCACTGAACACGAAGTCGACGTCAAGACGCTTAAACGTGAGTCTCTCTATACATACCTCTCTATGTATACCTCTTTGTGTATACCTCTCTATGTATGTATACCTCTCTATGTTTTCTCTCTATGTATACCTCTCTGTGTATACCTCTCTATGTATGTATACCTCTCTATGTTTTCTCTCTATGTATACCTCTCTATGTATCCCTCTCTTTGTATGTATACCTCTCTATGTTTTCTCTCTATGTATACCTCTCTATGAATACCTCTCTATGTATCCCTCTCTATGTATACCTCTCTATGTATCCCTCTCTATGTATCCCTCTCTATGTATCCCTCTCTATGTATCCCTCTCTATGAATACCTCTCTATGTATACCTCTCTATGTATCCCTCTCTATGTATCCCTCTCTATGTTTCCTCTCTATGTATACCTCTCTATGTATCCCTCTCTATGTATCCCTCTCTATGTATCCCTCTCTATGTATACCTCTCTATGTATCCCTCTATGTATACCTCTCTACGTATCCCTCTCTATGTACACCTCTCTATGTATACCTCTATGTATACCTCTCTATGTATACCTCTATCTATGTATACCTCTATGCATACCTCTCTATGTATACCTCTATGCATACCTCTCTATGAATACGTCTCTATGTATACCTCTCTATGAATACCTCTCTATGAATACCTTCCTTCAGTCGGCCTGTCTGTCTGACATATCCCTGGCTGTATACGTACTGTCTGTCCCTACGCCAAGATGTTCAGGCAAACGTATATGCCCCGAAAACATGAACGGGGACATAATATTACTGTTAAGTGGTACATGGGATTTCGGTACATAATGTGGTAGTCATGTGGACGTTAGTTGGTAGTCACGTGACATCTGGATGTCAATCTGTACCTCTCTCTGTTCTGGTCTGTATACCAGTACCTTGTTCCTGTTCGAGGCCGAACGGGACATCTTGACAATGCGTGAGTATAGACGCTGTCTGTTCATATTTCAGTCCCATACATCGCGCTGTCCGAGGACAGACTGAACCGCGGCCAGTGCACGATCACGGACAACGGGAAACTCATCAAGTTCCCTTCGACGTCGACAGATAGCGGACGAGGTGGGTAATGAGTCTTGATTATTTTTTTTGGGAGAATAGGATTTGTTTTTTTCCTTGGAATTGTGTGTGAGTGTTTCTTGAGGAATTCTGTTATATGGATGGTGTTGATAGATAGGGTTGTGGATGGGGTTGATTATTTTAATATAATAGTAGGCCTATTTGTGATTAGGTTTGAGCGAAATTGAAGATTTCAGTGTGGATTTGTGGTGGGTAGAATTCAAGTAGGTGGTCGCACTAGATAGGGTTGGCTGATTGGGATGAGCATGACAAGGAAGTGGTGGCTGTGGCTATGTGGTAGAGTGGGAGTCTATGTAGTGGAGTGGTGTCTATTTGATTTGCTGTGCAGAATAAGACACATTTACATAGGTTATAAACAAATTTAAAAACAGCAAAACTACCCAAAAGAAAACAAACTATAAATAAAATTAAAAGAAACCCACGACGAAACATATTTATCGTGTTCATGAACAGTGTACACGTATCCATCTCCGTAATAATCTTCTACTCGTCGGCGCAAATGGGTGAAAGATTCCCGTAGGAAGGTAAACTCCATTCTAACGTTCTCCCTCTCTACTGCTAGACTCAGTGGACTCGACAGCGTTCGGCAACTACTGCGGCACAGCGGGCACCAGATGCTTCACCGGCCAGGGCTACTACTACTGGCACGTCACCTGCAATGTGCGCGTGCTGGCGCGCGTGAGCTCGTTCGGCAAGATGATCCTGGAAGCTGCGGTGGCTCACAGCGACGTCCTCGACACCTCCTACTGCGTGTGGGAGACGCCCCGGGCCTGGAGCTTGGTAGTCAGCATCTGCTCCACCCACAAAGCCATCTGTCTGAAGGTGGTCAGCGACTCCAAGGTCCTGTACGACAGCCCCGTCATGGACTGCGACGTCGACTCCGCCATCGACCTTGACCTCGGCGTGCTGCTGGACATGGATCGCGGGAGATGTCTGTTCCTGGACGGGAAGTCCGGCGCCGTGATGTGGGAGTTTAAAGGTCTGGACACGTCAAAGTCTTTGTGGCCGGTGTTCGGAGTTTACAACCGGTTCCACTTCAGCGTCGAGCTTGGGGTCACTTCCGGTGAGAAGCTAGAGTTGACCTCTGATGAGCTGAGGGCCGTGGAGAGTCTAATGTAAGCTCGTTCTGCTGCCGTGCTTCTAAATGAACACGAGCCTTGTACAGATGATAGCTCTGGCACCTCGCATACGGTTAGATTGTATATGTATGCTCAACAAAATCAATTAAGGGTCAATAACATTTATTTCATATATAAATTTAGTTTATATAATCTATACAACGAAGCATTTCCTAACATCTAAACCAGGAACTTCTAGAATTTTCAGACGCATAAACTATGAAGAAAAATGACAATTTATAAGCCTCCTCGAGCCGTTCAAAAATTCGTCCTTAGTTTATTTTGTTGAAACACACCACAAGATGTGTATACACCCATTTACTTGCCTTATAAGCTATTTTACAAAACGAACATCAAGTTATTAATTGTTTCTGTCTCACATGCACGGAGATTTAGTCTAAGGTAGCTATGGTCAAAGACGATATTAATTTTATTCAAGCAAACGTCGATTGCATTTCATGGACCGCATTATTCTTTTATTGATGGTTCCTTAATGGCATACGCCCGCACAAATGCATATCGCATGACCAATTGAGATATTCATATTTGCAATTGTATTTCATTGTTCTTTGCATACAGATATACGGCACGATTATTTCGTTCATATGCAGCTTTTAATAGGTGCTAACATGATCTGCTAATATAAATGCATCACATATTGATGTTATATTGTCAGCTCACTGACAGCCATACGTCATAAATCAACATAGCAACATCCTTTAGATTATAGCGCCTTACAGAAAGAAAGGTTGTGTTACCACTTGTGATATTACTGTTACCCTGTTTGTTTATTTTGTATATGTTAACTGTTCACGTTTGTGTAAATACTGTTACCACTCGTGTCACTAAAGTTCCATTAGATTCATTACTGTTACCAATTTATGCAATTGCTGTAACCGATTATATCATAAGTGTGTTCTATTTGAATAATATATGTTACTCATTGCCTTAATATATTTATCAGTGTTGTTCGTAGCTGCTCAGTTGTTATGCAGACTGTGAAAACATTTGTTTACTCTCGTAATGGCACTTAAACCAGTGATATCTATATATGTACTTAATTTCAGTTATATATAATAGTTGTTGTGATGGCATTATGTACTGAACATGTTTGTGTTATTATCCTAGAAGCCTGTACGTGTTCCACCATTGTGACTGACACCTCTGACTGTGTACTGGTAGACCTATGTGCCAATACGTACACGGTACTGCACTCAGATACCTTACAGAGCCACTCCCCATTGACGTTCCATCACGAGACCTTAGATCCAACAACCAATTAAAGGTTACCATTCCAAGATGGAAACTCAAATCATTCGGTGTTAGAACATTCTGTGTCTCACCTGGGGAACAATGGAACTCTCTGTCGGGCTATCTCAGAGTTGCTCGTACCTATATATGGAGGTTTAGCGCATTACAAATACATGTACACTGATGATTATTATTATTATTACTATTATTATTACTATTATTATTATTATTATTATTACTACTACTACTATTACTATTATTATTATTATTATTATTATTATTACTACTATTATTATTATTATTACTATTATTATTATTACTATTACTATTATTATTATTATTACTATTATTATTATTATTATTATTATTATTACTATTATTATTATTACTATTATTATTGTTATTATTATTATTATTATTATTATTATTATTATTATATTCGTGTTAGCAACTACAGGCTGATCGATATTGTGTCAGACTGTCATATTGTCAGAGACTTACATATAATACTGACGTGTCTTCTAGAATATGGTTTGTTATCAAAGCAAATTGTGATATTACACTAAAATCATTTTATCCTGATTTATACAGTTAAAATTTATACAATTATAAAAGTATATATAATGCGTCACTTTACTGAGCTTGACCAGGATAATTAAATGTTAGTGATTATTGTATCAACTGCAAACATGTAACGAAAGAAAATGCTGCTATTATAAATAACCACCTATATCCATGTGTAAATGTGAATGTTTGTAGTATAATTAAATTAATTGATAGATTAAGATTTCAATGTGTACAGAAATATTATTTAATGTTCTTATTACCCATTTTATCAACTGCAAACGTGTAACATTGATTAAAGCAAATAAATGAACACGTGACGGAATAACATTGTTACGTGGGGTTGTTTAAGACGGGCGATTCTGTACGCGTTATGAAGTATTCAAGTACACCGTACAGTGCATGACAGAGATTGGACCATACCTGTACTCCGTGACAAGGCCTATTGTTCAAGTATACTTCGTGACACCTTTTCAAGTATATTGCAGGACACTGATTCAACCATTCCATGACAAGGCCTATTGTTCAAGTATACTTCGTGACACCTTTTCAAGTATATTGCAGGACACTGATTCAACCATTTCACGACAAGGCCTGTTATTCAAATATACTTCGTGACAACTTTTCAAGTATATTGTAGGACACTGATTCAACCATTCCATGACAAGCCTTATGATTCAAATATACTTCGTGTATAGTTTCGAAATATTCTATTTGTAATGGAACTGATTGGGTACAGGTAATGCCAACTTAGAAAAACCCTGTCCCTCGTGATAGTGATTCAAGAATACTTCATGTGGAGGCACATGGTCCCGTCGACCGCACAGGTTAAAGTGAAGCGCGCGCGGCTGATACATGGATGGGTGACAATAACCTGATACTGGGATTCATTCCTACCCCACACTGAATCACTGGCTGAAAAAACTTGTGGTGTCACCTTAGGCAAGTGGCTTAGTTAGAAAATGGGTACCCGGAAGGATGAGATGGACATGTGAATGATAACCTTGATGCGCCTTGAATGGCAGCTCGGGTTGTATACTCCCTAGAGAGTTGAAAAGGAATTTGAGTGCACAGATCCGCTGACCAGGGTAACAAACACATTTGAGCAGTTGTTCTGGATATTTCCGCTATATAAATGTATAATAATAAATAATACTTCACAACAATAATAAAAAATAATAATAGGCACACATGCTACTCTCATCGAAAACTATACTTTCGTCTATTATTTTTACGGCGATTACTTTATTCAAGTAACATGTACATTTATTCGTGATTATGACACTAGCAAAAGAACACTTGGATACTAAAATGTCACAACTGGTAAACATATGTGATAATTCTGAAAAGTATGTATTAGGCTAGCAGAGTATGGCCAAAGTACTGGAAACTACACCTATGCATCCTTTCGCTTCGGAAATATTAATCGTGTGCACGCAGGAAGTGACATGTATATATTTGACAAAGTGTGATGTCTTTACTTCTTCATCCGCTACAATTCAATTATCCCTTCAATTCTACAAATCCTGTCAGTTATCTATTATTTTATAGTATCCGAGCTCATGCTTGGATAGTTCGTGCGTTTTCACACCTCACTAACGCTGATTGACGATGTTTGACCAAACATTCAATTTGACAGCATGTTTGCTGCACATGTCCTGCTGTTCATGTCCTGCTGTGGTTGTCCTGCTGTGGTTGTCCTGCACTTCGGGAGACCTGGGTATCCTTTCACGAAGCTCTCTTATCCACTAAGAGAGTGGTAGCGCTCGCTTTGTCGATAACTACTGTAATACACTGCTAAGCGAGCGCTACCAGTCTCTTAGTAGATAAGAGAGCTTCGTGAAAGGATACCCTGGACCTAAAGACCAAAACCCGGATAGAAGAATGGCTTCTTGTTGTCGTCACAGTTGTTGACCAGTCCTCTGAACGCGTCTATACGTGTTGATGTGTCAAGCGTTGACGTTGCAATGGGCAATTTAGTGGTTGATATTCCAACACTTGTTTCCATGTGAAAATAAGGGTTTATAATCCCAGATAGACGGTGCTAGTTGGGACTACACTGAGACTACAGGGATTATCTACCGAGGCTGCATGCGTGTTTACGGGGCGAGCAGTGACGTGGACATTAAAGGGTCGTGTTAACGGCAACGTCTACATCCTCCTTGTTGTGGTGGGCGACGTTGAACATTCTGCTGTTAGCGGGTGAGTATCTTAATACGTCTCCATTTGTCTCATTATCCATATTCGCGCGTTTGTGTTTGTAGTCTCCCTCATCCTCTAACACGATCCTCCCCCACCTCACTCTCTCTCTCTCTCTCTCTCTCTCTCTCTCTCTCTCTCTCTCACTCTCTCT
>JAUTBQ010186537.1:0-10621 GCA_032361185.1 Lepetodrilus ovalis | reverse complement strand
AAATGAATGTAGTTTACATTTATTACTCAAATATAGTGCTACGTGCTCATACAAATCTGTGATTGTATGCCTTTAACCTTTACAATATCAAGGCAATGGTTTATTGCAATTTGTAAAGAAAATGACAAAGATGCCAAACTTATCCAGACAGTATCATGGCGTTAAACACAAACAGAAAGATTGATTATTCAATTTACCACTGATGGTTTGAAATACATAATACAACAATTGAAATTTACAATGTTATATAAATCAGTTTCAAACTATTGATCTTTTAATTTGGACATACATTTACTTTTATATCCACCGTGCTTAATATTGACTGGGATCTAATGTCTGAACTTTCAGAGCGCGTTGTTGCGATATATTGGTATATAGTATAACATGATCATGATTAACATACATAACATGCGACTCTGCTCTGCATGAGACACCACGTTAGTAGCTTCGTCTCCATAATGCTTCTGCTATCCGCTATATGGAGACGAAGGTCCTCTCTCACAAAACCGTGCACGATATAACGTAATGCATATGGAGCGATAGACGTCTGGATTTCTGGACACCATGTTAGTATGCTCACTTGTCATTGTCGTAATCCACACAGAGACCGTTAGCTCGCCATGTTCCATTGTGCAGGACAGTCCTGTTTGTTCCGTCAAGGTTGGACGTTTCCAATGTCCTCGTGTCCGTCCAGAACAATCTCCTGTAAAATACGTCACGGTCCTTCTAATTATACAACAACTCGGACTCTGGCAAGAGTGTCACGTAAGGATCGTACCGGTAGTTCTGGGGAGCAACACTAGGTCTACGTCATTTCCGGTCGTAGTAAAAGCATGACGTCCGTCCAGACAGTACGACCATTTCGTGAAATGCAGGACAGATGAAACTGGGCGCGAGATTGCAAAACGTTTTGAGTACGATTTCATGTTCTAGCTAAAAATGTATATGGGGATTTGTGAACAAAACCTCGAGTTGAAGATGAGTTTGTCTTCAAAGAAGTTTCGTAATTTTTGGGCCGGGGACGTTCCCGAAGAAGGGTTCGTGAGTTCGTAGCGCTAAGCATGGACACTTATATTCACCATGATGTGGGCGGTTAGATGGATAGTATATAGTGGCATTTCAATAGCTAAATTACCTTGAAGGTACCAGCCTACATACAATTGGAAATATGTATGTACAGACTTTACGATATGTCTGGCACCACCGCTGGTGGTATTTGTGAGTCATGCTTTGAAGACATTTGTAATTATAAGACTTTATCATTCTTCATCATACGTGCTACCAAAGGGTACAACAGGAATACCACAGGTTTCTAAAGACAAAATTGACAGGTAGCATGTCCCCAATACTGGTAAAGGCGACATAAAGTGGGTTGAAAATTCTTATTATGTACCCTATATACGGGTGCACTGCCAACCCGGTGGGGTCGTCCAAGTCAGAGCCAATCACGACTGCTGCGCATCGCATCTACTGACAGGAATCTGACGTCATCAGTATGGCGTCGTAGGCGGGGTCAGCCCAATACACATTATTCGCAACCCAGTCGACGGCGATCCCTACGAGAAGGCAAATATCACAATGGTCACGTTATTGTAAGATAATTTTCTTTAAAGCGTAATATTGTCGTTAATGCATGTATATTAATCTCAAGTATGACATCGATGGAGGTAAAAACAATGTGTACGGACACTTACCCTTTTAGAGCCTCTTTCAAGATTTCCCTTATGTCACGGTTTGTCAGTTTTAGCTAAATAGCCAATTTACTAATACATTGAAACATATAGAGGAAATCAATATTGGGATGAATTAGCAATTATAAGACATACATTCTTTCACCGTAACGTCAACAGTAGGCATACTTCGCAAAAATACCCAATACAATGTATTACCTTTTGTCTTTTTTGATATTCCTTTGAAAACTGTACGACGGCGATAGTTATTCACGCCTCCAAGGTTTAAATCATAGGCCTGGATAAAAAGAAATTACAGTTGTTTTACCCATTCATTGAAAGACACGCACAATGCCTACTTATGCACGGTTACAATACATTAATGAGCTTAGCCGAAGTACGTTGATTTTGCATTACATATACATGTACATTGTATTATCGCTATTTCATTATTTACTCATGAATAGTGTCTTCATCGTAGAACAGAAAGGCTGCATACATTCGCTGATATCTGGTATAAAGTCACGACCATCATCATGTATACAGCACTGGAAGCTCATGTACTTACTTATCTACTCCAATAAATAATTAATGTTCTGCCAATAGGCTAATTATACAGTATTTCTACGTCTTTTTACCGGTATTGTCTAAAACCCTCAAATTGTGTAGAAACGTTCGTACCTTTTTTAAAAACATCTTGCCCATTTATTTGTCATTACTTGTAGCCAATGCATGTACTATATAGTATTTGTGTAAGATTATTAGCGCAATTGTTATGGAGAAGCTTATACAGTGAGGCTTGATTAGCTTGTTAGAGGCGAGGGTGGGACCTCTAAAGGAATACGTATTAAGGTATTTAGAATGACCCAAGACTGGAGTGTGAACGTGTCGTATGGCCTCCCCGTGGAGTGTCACGCGACGATACAACAGAGACTGCCGAGTCACCTCAATCCGTCTCTTCCCTACATTGCTTATATAAAACGTCTTGGTGTAGTAGTGGTAGTCCACGTCCACATACTGGTTGTAGTCGGTGTCGCAGCCGTCGGTTCTGGTTATCCACAGGTGCTGGGGAGTAACATTGAAAACAAAGTATTAAGCATATACATTTATATGTATGAACTCATTTTGGCTTATGATGAAAGCAGTTTATACATACAATTGAATCGTTACTTTCAATATATAGTATATATGTTACAGTTAATCTGTATAATCAGGTAATCTGTATAATACCGGATATTTTCATTGAATTTCAGTTCACTAAGTCAATTTGTAAAAAGCCTGAAATTATATAATGATTCACTTTAATTGCCAGATAGAATGGCATGAGTTTGATAAAAGAAAATTAAGGTAATGTGTAAATTTGTATAGGTATTCATACAATTTTGTGTGAATAATAATCTAAATGCATGCAATTTTGTGTGAATACATATATAAAATCTTAATTTTCTTTCATCTAACTCATGCCATTATATCTGGCAATTAAAGGGAATCATTCTGTCATTCTAGGCTATTTACAAATTGACTTGTGGAGTGAAATTCAATGAAACAAATCAGGTATTATACAGATTACCTGATTATACAGATTAACTGTAACATGTGCACATGTATATTCAGAGTAATATGGAGTGGAAGTCTTGTCTGGTGTTATTTTCAGTGACAGGTGAACGAAATCTGGCTCGTGACGTGTTTTTGTTTTGTGTCAGGTCATAATGGATGTCTTTGCGCATGTACATTTTTTACTAGTTTATTTCACCGGATATTAAATGAATCTCGGACTATCTAGTATATCTACTTCTTATATAGCATGCATCCCCTTGTCAGTACCTACATATTAATAATAATAAAATGTTCCTGGGCAATTATTATCACAGGTGGGTTTTTTTGTGTTTTTTTCTTTTTATTGTGTTGTTTTTTTTTTATTGGAGTTTATAGTCGCTTTCTAGAATATTTCACTAATATCACGACTTGTCAGTTTAGGGCAGGAGGAAACCTCCAACATCTGTAGCGCTGAATTTTGAAGTAAATCTGCGAGCACCGGTTGGTACTGACAGACCAAGGATGATAACTGTAGTACATCCTATCAATATCGCGTCAGAAATGTAACATTGATGCCAGGCGGGATTTGAACTCGGTACCTTTCGCTCCGAAGTCCAACGTTCTACCACTGCGCTACATCGCGCTCCAAACACACATGTATTAGAATGTATACTCTCCAGTCTCCATTAATAAATAATGGGGGAAATGAAGACAATTAATGAATTAATGATGAAGATACGACATCACTATTCTGGTGACTTAAACCGATATGTGTGTTTCTATTTATTTAAGATTAATAAAATAAATCATTCTCACTTTCGATAACAAAGCCGCATGCATCCCCTTGTCAGTACTGTAAAGGTAGATCATGAATAGATTTTCATCACAAACATTTAATATCTAGGGTATCCTTTCATGAAGCTATCTTATCTACTAAGAGACTGGTAGCGCTCTCTTAGCAGTGTATTAGCTATCTGCAAACCGTGCTCTACCATTCTGTTAGTGGATAAGAGAGCTTCGTGAAAGGATACCCTGATGGTATTTTCGTTGCTGCTAACGTCGCACTATTTGGGGGTCATCAAACATATATTGTTGATGTTGGTGTCGAAGGTCTGTATTCCAGAAGTCCAGTCTTCGTGATACCTTGTTATATGATGGCCAGTGGATATCTGCCAATTCCGTTACGCAAGTGTAATGCTTACATATACATGTAGGTGGCATTCTTCAGGTAGCGCCGTTACTAATGATCACAGGAACTTGAAAGAGCCCATTAGTTTGTTTTATATAAAGAACATTAATGTCATATTTTGGGGGGTAATACAGTGTATTTGCAGAGATAATATTTAGGAAAATATATATATATTCTTTTAAATGAAAAATTAAAATCGACAGCATAATAATATAGATGAATAGAACTAATGATGTCATCGATGGGTCCCTATGTGTGTGTTAGTGTGTTAGTGTGTGTGTGTGTGTGTGTGTGTGTGTGTGTGTGTGTGTGAGGGAGATAGAGTGTGAGAGAGAGTGTGTGAGAGAGAGAAGAGAGAGAGAAAGAGAGATTATTTATCATGAGTGAAAAAAAACTACTTTTTATTTTTACTGCATATCATTGCATTTTTGTAATAAATGTCATTGATAATATTGATACTCTAATGTGAGTGCCTTCTCATTTTAAGTATTATCAATATGTAATGGCTGACCAGTTGCTATGTATAATGTTCAAAAGATGTGTGGTATGATTGGAAGTATAAGAATGTACATTACGTGTGTGCTTGTGTGTGTGCGTGTGTTAATTCTAACATAATTTGCATGCATTTTTAATGACAATATCGGTATACCTCTCAAAATGGATTTTGAAGTGAAAATTGAATATTGTTTATATAACCGTTGCATGAATATTTGAAGTTAAAGTTTGATGCGAATACATCAATAATATATGTAGATATGGAGAAATGTAATTATTAAAAAATATATATATAATTTTATTTTAATTTATTCCATGTAATTATAATTATAGCAAGTGGTGCAGATTTATTTGTTCGCAAATCTCGCAACTCAACACAACACATCCGCACCACGCCAAAAGGTCAGCATTCAAGATGCAACAAAGTCGTTGTATCAACACCCAATGTCGCACGCAGCGCCACGAGGGGGGTGCATTTAGCAATATTTATGGCGCCGGATTTTCAACCGCATTCCCCCGCGAGACGAAACTCGCGCTGAAAGTCAGGTCTTGGGTCATGCGCCCGAGCAGGTCACCCGAGCTCCTTGCAGCTCCGACCTTGACTAGAGTTGCGCAGAGCACACTTCATGTACACAAAAACAAACAGACATGTTTGCCGTGAGAAATGGCCCAATGAGGAGATCGTGTTAAACTGTTTGTTGTAACTTTGTGACAAGCCGCTGACAACTTGGCCTTTCTGCAGCTTCTGCTCGTCAGAGGTGTGTTGAAGACAAACTTCAAATAACGAAACCCAGGAATTGGCCAGACTGCAAACTATTTTCAGCTTTGAATGTGTCGTGTTTGGACAGACCTAATTAAATCTAGGATGGCGTCTACCTGCGACCTGGGAATTCACACACGTTCATTTTTTATTTTTTTTAATATATTTTTTTGGCTTTGTGTCTATATCACAGTTGAATATTTTACTCTGGTTTTGTTTAACATGATCATTCGATTTTTACACAAACTTGGGTGGTTATTTGTGTTGAATTGAAATGTATCCATTCTTTTTCAAACTTTATATACATGTGTGTGGTTTGTTGGTGTATATTGGGCAACAAGCACATTTTCCATATTTCCCTCGGTCTTCAATATTTTCATGTTCTTTTCATATTTTTGTATGTTTTTCAATAGACTGAATTGTTTGCAAACTGAATCAAATCATAGAAACACCATTGTATTTAACACCAGTTACAAAAAAATAAAAAATAAAAAAATAAAAAAATTAAAAATTAAAAAAAACTTTTTTTAACCCAAGATGACTAAGTTCTAAAAATAATGCATTATTTTTCCTTTCAGAAACAAAATCATCATTTCTTTATACTAGTCAAGCACACGATTCTCCACATGATTGTGCTTAACACCTGGCTATTAATTAGCTCCTTGCGAAAATTACAGTATTTCCTTTTTCAGAAACGGAAGCGATGTTACTTCATGCCATTCAAGCATACACCGCTGTACACAACACCAGTCTACATCTCATGCTAAAATTAAAATGACAAACATTTTCCTGTCATTTCAGAAATGGAAGCGGCGGTTCTTCGTGCTGTTCAAGCCGTCGGGTAGTCTTCCAGGTCAGTACGACCTCAGCTACTTCAACGATGAGCAGTGCACGAAGAAGAAGGGATCCATCGACTTGGAGCAGTGCGAACAGATCATCGAATCCCTGGACTCGGACCAGTTCCCCTACCTCCTGGCCATCAAGACTTACAGCCGAGGGAAGGAGCGCACGTACTTCTTAGCGGCAGACTCAGAGGAGCAGATGACCACGTGGGTGCGGAACCTGTGCGGGGCGTGCGACCTCAAGCAAGAGGAAAGTCGTAAGTTATGCGCCGACTTGTTCTCATTGAAGCGTCTTCTCTCGATCATGGCGCAACATTCTGCAATGCTTAGGAAAGTCGTAAGTTGATTTAAACAATATTTATTCTCATGAAAGAATACACACACATGACATTTAACAATACAATAATATACATAAATCATGAGAGGGGATTGACAAACAGGATGATAACATCCTATATTAATGTCGTAAGTTCATGTGCCAGCTTGTTCAGATTGAAGCGTCTTCTCTCGATCATGGCGAAACATTCCGCAATGTTTAGGAAAGTCGGCCGACTTGTTCTCAAATGTCTTTTCTCGATGATATAAAAACATTCAGGACGCAATGTTTAGAACATTCGTAATTTGATGCACCAGCTTGTTCTGAAATGTCTTCTCTCGATCATGTTGAAACATTCTGCAATGTTTAGGAAATTCGTAAGTTGACGTGTGGGCTTGTTCTGGAACGTCTTCTCTCGATCATGTTGAAACATTCTGCAATATTTAGGAAATTCGTAAGTTGACATGTGGGCCGACATGTTCTCAAATGTCTTCTCTCGATCATGTCAAAACATTCTGAACGCAATGTTTAGGACATTCGTAATTTGATGCACCAGTTTGTTCTGAATTGTCTTCTCTCGATCATGTCAAAACATTCTGCAATTGTTAGGAAAGTCCTAAGTTGACACTGCAGTATGTCCTGGATATTTCTCTCGATCATGTTGGTTACCAATGCGGGACAGATATGACTTTAAGACACGACTATTTACCATGTTTGCTCTGTCCATGTATTATTCAGGTAAGGGTAGAATCTAAAGATGTAGGCAGGTTTGAAGTTATGTACAGTAAGATTTTCAATATAACAGAAAATAACGAAAATAAAAATGGCAGCCATGCCAATCCTTGTGGTTTTTCGAAAGGCGTTATATCCTACGCTGTATGTAAACTGGTAGCTAGGTATGTTTTGACCACTAAGGTTCCTGCAGCAACGTTAAACTCTATAATCACTCACTCACCTCACAAAGGCACAATGATGGAATAAAAGATTAATTAAGATTGTGACTAATTTAAAATTTCAGCAACGGACATCCCTCCCGAACCTCAGAGGAATCCGATGACGAATCTATCTACATCGCTGTCATCGTCCACGTCAGCCAACGGGACTGCGCACGTGACCACATCCCAGCCGACGTCTCTGTCCGCCAAGCCTCTGCGGACAATCCCCGCTCAGTCCGAGTCCTACATCCCCTTGACGTCATGTCGCAGCGGCTCACAAAAGCAACGCGACACGCTGACGACGTTCGAGCGGCGTGAGAGCGTCGACAGCGTCCCCGACGAAGAGGCGCCCCCACCCCCGCCTGACAAGGGCCTCCCACCAACCCACCAGCACGACGGTCCCGATAACGTGTTCACGCCGGATGTCTATGACACGCCACCGAGTCACGGCTACGATGACCGGGACAGTCTGTACAAAGTGCCCCCGCCGCGGAGGGAGATTGCGGGTCAGGACTTGACCTCAGGATTTACGTATGACGTGCCTCCGCGGCGAGGCAGCCCCAGCACCCCGAGGTCGAGCGGGAGCGACAAGCTCTCCACGGGACGACCTGTCACCCCCCAGGACCTGTATGACATCCCGCCCCCCAGGCCGACGTCGAGCGGCTCGGGTTCGGGGTCGGGTTCGAATCCGGACCCACCGCCGCCGATGCGGCCCCCGAAACCGGCATCGACGATCCAGCCCAACATCCACATGCACGTGCCGAAGAATAGCAAGCTGTACACGAACTCCGTCGACTTGACGTCTGTACCGACCGCTCCACCGAAGTCGACCGAGCGACCCCCGGTTTTACTGGACACGTACGACATCCCCCGGGCAGGAGGGAACACGGCCAAAGTCAACCTCGACATGGCGCCACCCCCGCCCAAAAACTGTAGCGCCGCGAACGTTCACAAGTACATCAATGCAGCTGACGGCGTGGTCACGGACGCCCCTCGAACTGACAGTGCCTACGTGCCTATGAGTAACACCGACGTCGCCAAAGAGACTGTTTATGCGGATATGGACACGTATACGGACATGCACATTTCTGGTCCCAGGGCGCACACGACCAGCATCTACCAGTCTCCTCCCAGTAACAGAGTTGTCCCCCCTAGACCCGTCATCCGTGCTCCTCCTTGCCCAAACCCAGGTGAGTCCAGCTGACGAAACATTTCTTTTCCTTTTTCCATAAGATTTTCTCCAGTTTCTCAGAGCTGCAGTATTTTAACAATGTATTCTATATACAGA
Source organism: Lepetodrilus ovalis (assembly GCA_032361185.1). Classification (NCBI taxonomy): domain Eukaryota; kingdom Metazoa; phylum Mollusca; class Gastropoda; order Lepetellida; family Lepetodrilidae; genus Lepetodrilus; species Lepetodrilus ovalis. The sequence goes on along the minus strand of JAUTBQ010186537.1, from coordinate 1,590 downwards.
GGATCCCTGGGTAATTTATGGCCCCAAGATTACAAAATAAATCTTGTGTTCAACTCCAGGTTTTGTTCACTAATACCTATTTAAAAATTGAGTTTTGAGCATGAAATCGTATACAAAAGGTTTGGTAATCTCGGAACCTGGTTGACAATTTTATCCTTCTTTCTATCCTGTTGTCTTTTCCTCAGGCTCTTGACAATAAAGTACGGTAGTTAATTTTAAAATATAATTGTAACTACGTACATTTTGTTTAGTGTACCGAAATTATACAGTGGTCGACACCATTTGGTTCATCTGTATCCACAATGGGTCATTGGTCTTAACGTAACTCCTGGTTATATCATTGTGGATTTCCTTCCTACCGCATGCACATTCTTACAAGATTATTATTGAAATACTCTAGGACGACCTCAAATCATTCGCTCTTCTTGATTCAAGATGATAAATCGAAAGGGATAAAGATTATGCATATGTGCACCTTTTGATGTGAAGTGTGTGTGTGTGTGTATCGATTTTCACATAGTAGCGGCAGCACACGAATGAATGTTTACAGAATTTGAAGGCATTTCTGTAGTTGGGGCTTTCTCAGCTATGTTTTAATCCTATTCATGTGAATCCGTGAAATGGTTTATCAACAGATCATAACCATAAGCATCAACATCGACGTCACAATCATCACCACCACCACCATCACCACCCAATTCATCTATGTCCAGGTGGGTACTCGTAAGGACGCCATTGTTGGCATGGTGATGCACTATTGGCATGGTGATGTTTTGTTGGCATGGCGACATGGCACAACTTACTGTATATATATATATATATATACACCTCACGCTGTTTGTCATCACGCTGATGCGATCCAATGTTTTGTATGCTGTTGCCACGGTGATGCGATCCTGTTTCATTTGCTGTTGCCATAGTGATGTGTGATCCTCAGCGTTTCGTTGCCATGGGGATGTGAGCCTCAGCTGGTTGTTGTGATGTCCTGTGCATGTTGTTACTATGGTGATGAACTTTCCCTCCCTTTGCGCATTGTTATCGCATGTCGTTATCGTAGTTATTTGTGATCCTGCATTGTGCACACTGCATGTCATACGTTGCATGAGGTTTACACCATTTTGTTTCATTTTCATCGAATAATTCTTGTGCCGTGCCTTTTTATTCACTTATTCACACACTCACACACTTAAATGTTTTCACAGTAATTGTATTTTTGCCAATTTTCCATGGCCTTCACCATCTCACTGTCAGACTAGATCTATGAGCACTTATATTTTGCACTGTGTATCTTTTCAAGTTTAGAATTCTGGAAAGATTGGGGTGTGATGACCTTGTATCCATATAGTGTACAATTGTCAAATTGTTTTTATCAGTATCAGTCATGACTCTCATCTCTTACAATTACGTAATAGTTATTACAGCTTTTCCCAGGGCCGGGATGTAGTGCAGTGTTAGAACGTTGGACTTCGGAGCGAAAAGTACCGAGTTCAAATATGCCGGCTTCGTGGCGTAGTGGTTAGAGCGTCGGCCCGGAGTGCGGAAGGTCGCGGGTTCGATCCCTGGTCGCGTCATACCAAAAGACGTTAAAAG
>JAUTBQ010186526.1:0-10621 GCA_032361185.1 Lepetodrilus ovalis | reverse complement strand
ATAATATATTCAATTAATCGACAAATACAAACAACTGGTACAACTCTGGTACATCGAATATGTTAAATGTTACGTGTGAAATTGATCAAATAATGGTACAATAAACTGACGAAAGTGCCAGTCGGAAGTTGTTCTCTTCACTGCAGTGACAATAACACTGTTCTCATCACTGCAGTGACAATATCACTTTTCTCAGAGTGGGAAATTTCAGTCTTTCACTGTTAAGTATATATAATAATAACATTTATATTTCTGATAGTTTTATGCCTTGCATTGGTTATCTGAAACAGCAATGTAGCAAGGAGGTCTGGACCAGTGGCGCTACCCCTTCGGCTGAGTCTGTAGAGCATTGGACTCACAATCCAGCAACTCAGGTTTCTTCTGCGAGGACCAGACTTGTGGTTTGTACGACTAGATCTATGTTGATGCTTCATGAGTTATAACAACCAGGAACTAGACAACCATTGACCCCAGGAGAGATATAAGCAGCAATTAGGTCATCCCTGATTCATGGCACCATACCTGTGTAACAGGGGACCATGACGATCCTTGGATTCGAACTTCTGGCTCTGAGATTACGGAACTTTTCTGAGTATGATTTCATGCTCAACTCAAAAGTTTTGTTCACAAATCTGAGCTTGAGCATGAAATCGCACTCAAAAAGTTTCATAATCTTGGGCCCAGTTGTTGGTTTGTGAGTCCAACCGTCTACCGACTGAGCCAAAGGGGTAACCCCTGTAACCAAGACCAATAGTAGCATCTTATATCATGCTCAGTTACACCTGGTACACAAGTACCTACTATTGGTGGTCAAACCACTGAAGAAACACTCTGCCATGGACATTCTGATAAAAAAAAAATCAATGTAATGGATAAAGATGTCGAGATGGTATTGATTCCTTACTCTCAAATCAAATTAACTCATTCCTCTTGAAAAATAGTTCATTTACAGGTTCAAATTCCTTGCAAAGCCCATTAGTTTGGTAGTTAGTCTGGAAAATTCAAGTCCATGATGAAATCTAAACTTCAAAGCTGATAATTGCTGAAATTCCACTTGACGTAACCTAGTTATCTGTGAAGGGTTGTAGTGACAGCACTTGTAGATACATGGTTACATCATCAATGCCAAAAATGTTTAGGCTAAATTGATTACTGGTATGGTATGACAAGAGGGTCATAATATTTCTATACATTCTGTGCCTGATTCTTTTAGGTTTGCTTGATGACTGCCCAATCCAATTCCTTTTGATTAAAATAAGTTTCAATTTAAGTAGTTTCCTTTGGATTAGAATACGTTTCAATCCAAGTAGCAAATATTGTCATTGCCAGAGAGTCCATTCCAAGTTTAATCAACCTTGAATGAAAACTATTATTTAAAGTGATTATGGGTAATAATAAAATATTACTCTAAACTACTTCAGACACATGTCCCCAGCTCAAGATCAGAGAATGCTCAATATAAAACCCATAAAATTTAGCCATGCATTAAACTATTCACCTATAGCCATTATGGTCAACCAACTTCCATAGCCCAAATCGTTTCATCATAATACAGATGCAATTACAGATGAGGTTGTGTTCTAATAATAATATTGTGTTGAGATGGCCATTACCAGTACTAGTAATCCTCGAAGACTTTTAAAATAAATAAAGTTTAAACAAACATTTTTTTAAATTAAAATAATAATTTTTTACCAAGTTTTATCCAATTGGTACCCATCAGATTTTCTACAAAAAGCGATATTTTTGTGATAAAGTAAAAATCCCATCTTCATATTGAACATCAGGCTGATTATCAGCATCTGTAGCCTTTTCTTCTGGACAATACAACATTCACGCTTGACCCACACCATCATAGAACCCTGCTAGTATGCCCCGACATAAACAGCTCGTTTTAATAATGACTCCTTTCATATTCACTCATAACCACTTCCTTTATCCAATTGGAAAACAATGGGCAATCGGTCTTAGTCTAGGAATTCACGGTGGTGGTCGGCAGTAGCATTGGCGGATCAATACCACACTACACCACCACGAGTGACCTTCACGTGGTAATCGTAATGTGACAACCCTGTAGTAGTAGTAAGGGGAGGGGGACGGGGGGGGTGGGGGGAGTCATTCCACGCCCACTTCATGGATTATTAACAATTAGCGAGCTGCATGTCAACTGTAGCCTTAGATGTCGCACATTTGAATTAATCACTTTTAATTAGAAAAGGTGGTGGGGAAACTTGGTGGAGGTCAAAGAGTATGTGATAGATGACCTTCAAGATCACCAAGCAGGATTATGTTACTTTAAATTTACGGTATTACCGATATTATGGTAGCAAGAAAGATTCAATTTTGGGTATTTTGCTTAGTTCAATTTCAGTTATATTACTTCAAATTTACTACAGATACCTTAATTCACCTATTAATTAAAACCCTCTAATAATAATCAAACACCTAAATTAATGGGTATGAAAAAACAAATTCAACCCTAAATATATGAACATGACCATATTTTTTTAAATCATAATTTTCTAATAATTATCTGAACACAATTATATTTAACAAACCAAAAAAGAAGATAAAAAAAAAATTATCTTAAGGAACCCTTTATTTAGTTACAATTTCAAATGGTATAATGGTACATGTGGCAAGAAATGTATTTGTTTCAATTAACCTATTTATATATTGAAACGCTAGTATCAATGTGATGCTTTAACCAGTATACAAAAAGTTGTAGCTGTGTTTTCCCCAGTTCCAATCATGGTAATCTTGTGAAATTGCACATAAATATGGACATCTGTAGCTCTGCCAGGAAACAAGAAACCTTAACGACTATGTATCTATCAAAGAACATACACGTTACGTTACGTGTCTTTACCAGAATCTTTAAGTTCTCTCTGAGGACAGTGACTCTGTAAAACTAATGTGTTTTATTTAGCACAACTATAAATATCTACTAGAGATATCTGATCAGGTAGGTAATGATAAATGGACCATCATCATGGTTAGCAATGCTGTGGGTAGAAAGCTTCAGTTTGTCCCTCTTAAGTCATGTTGCAATAAACTAAGATCTATACTGAGGATTCATAAAATATCCGTCTGATGATAGCACATCATTTATTGGCCTCTAGGTCAATTTTGGTTTCACCATGTAGTTGTTGGTATCGTAGTCAACTATTTCAGTATTCAATGACAATAGCCATTAAGGTAAATTGTGAAATTATCTACATTTCTTTGTACAATATTACATTACAATCTAAGCAAGAAAGAATCGATTTATCAATTAAAATGCAATTTGGACATAATTGAAAAAATTTGAAGGTCTTCTTGAGCACTATATCCAAATTGAGAATACTAGATAGAGAGAAAATGAAATTACTACATTATGTATATATAGTATAACATTTGTCTATTGCGTAAATTGTGTCGATAATTGAGTTTGACACTGCCTTCAAAGGATTTGATACTGTCTTCATGGGTTTTGATATTGTCTTCATGGGTTTTGACACTGTCTTCATGGGTTTTGATACTGTCTTCGTAGGTTTTGACACTGTCTTCATGGGTTTTGACACTGTCTTCATGGGTTTTTCATGGGTTTTGATACTGTCTTCATGGGTTTTGATACTGTCTTCATGCGATTTGACACTGTTTTCATGGGTTTTGATCCTGTCTTCATGGGTTTTGATACTATGGGTTTTGATACTGTCTTCATGGGTTTTGACACTGTCTTCATGGGTTTTGACATTGTCTTCATGGGTTTTGATACTGTCTTCATGCAGTCTTGTCTTACTCTCCTGCTCCAGGCGGCAACTGGAGATGTTCTATGAAGAGGTGGCTGTAGTAGTTCTATCAGAGAGCAGGTGCTACAATGTATTACCATAACACAGAGTAATGACATTTACTTTGACATTATTAGATTGGTATGACATCACTGAAATACTGAGGCAGGTTACACAACAACTCTAACACAATCACTATGTCAATGCCTATATCTTGGTGCAACTAAGACCGTTTGTATTTGTATGACGTAACCTCATAAAGCATTGCTAATGATCTCTATTGATGACTGCGGAGCATGTTAACATGTCAAGTGCATTGATTATTGCATTGATTATTTAATTACATATCATAAGGGTGAGATTACAGTCTCACAGCATAGATTCAGTGAGGTGAATGTTGGCCGTTCTCTCACATCAGGGTGATTATGCATAGGTCATCTCAAATCTAACCAGGAAATATGTTACAGGCAATGTCCAAAATCAAGCAATGTGTAAAATGTCGGAAATGTTCAGCGACTTTCGGATCACTCAATCATGAAAATACTCCATTTATCTCACACATTGACTGATGTGAGGTTGATGGAAAAAAATGAAGATACTTGTAATGCACACATTTTTATAGGTAGTTATTAAATAATGTATGAATACATATGAAAATATATGCAATTCTGCGTGAATACCTCTGAAAATTTTAATTTTCTTTCATCAAACTCACGGCAGAATCTGTCATTTTGTCGTGGCAGACTTTTTAATACTTGACTGAGTGAATAAAAATTCACTGAAAATTTGAGACATTTTACACACATTGCCTAATATTAGACATGGACTGTAACATGATTTATGTAGGTCTTTCTCTCATGAATCACCTTGTCATACTGAGATGCATAGGTCTGTCTCTCACATCAGTGTGCTATACATTTTTTATTTATTATTTTTTGTAATGATATTTAAAGTCGCTTTCTAGAATCTGTCACTAATATCACGACTTGTCAGTTTAGGGCAGGAGTAAACCCGCAACATCCGTAGTGCTGAATGTTGCAGTAAACCTGTGAGCACTGACTGGTACTGACAGACCAATGATGACATCTGTATTGACACTCTACACACAGTGCATCCTATCAAATCGTGTAACTTCCATGAACATTGAAGTCGGGACGGGATTTGAACTCAGGACCTTTGCTTGCAAAGTCAAACTGTTCTACCACTGCGCTACCAACTACCACCTTCTATACATAAGACCTCTCACACAATGTGATGAGAAGCATAGCCAGGTCATTTTCTCATTATAGCACCATGCCAGAGCACCGAGCAGAAATAAGCCTGGAAGCTTCCCAAAGCCCCGAGCAGCAGGTTAACGCACAGTGTCATGAAGACCGTCTCCACACCAATGACCTCCCATAGATCAGCTTGATGTAATCAGCACATGTCCATAACCTGCTAATGTACTTTATTGTCTGACAACACTTAATGTCGGTGCCCGTGAATGTCATTGGCCAGTGATGAAGGACCGTTATAAGAGATGAAGGATTCAAGGCAGGAAGGAAGGTACGTATATGTCTAGCACTCTGTTTCATGTGTTCCATCCCGGCGATACAGATGTCACTCTAACAGTGGCACAGAGTGGGAGAGAAGCTCCTATAAAGCTTGATGTAAGTGACAGGGATGTAATGTCTTTGGAATATGAGAAACACCCATGTCAGTGATGACCTATGGCACCGACAGCGTTGGCGTCATGCTTCAAAGGACCGAAGATGTGTCTTGGTCTGGGCATCAGTCCTCACATTGTTTGCATTACTCAGTCCTCACCCTCCCAACATGTGTATACAGTTCATCCCTCACCCACCAAACAAAGAATGAAAAAAAAAGACTTCCTGTCAAGTCAACATGCTCTACTCTAGCTAGTTCCATAGCCACATGGCACAAGGAAGTCTAGGTCTCTACTCACAACACTTAGTTTCTATGCTACTTCATATGATGGCATCCAGTGTATTAGTAAGGACAGGCTGAAGCGTCTTGTGAAGGTACATAACACATTGGCTGTGGCATAATACTTTAAAAAAGGATGCTGTTCACTGCATACATGTCAACGTAGCGATCACCTCAAACTGAAGGAAGCATTGCAAACATGTAACAGTTCAATATAACTTGAACACGAAATAGGAAAATGAATTCTTTGATCTACTACAAATTGCTGCATTAACTCTTATTATAGGAGATTAATACTATATTAATTTCCTTTTGCTGCATAGATTTGTTTGGTTTTCAGTTATCTGTAAGCTCACGGAGACACTTCAAACACAAATGAACTTGCATTATCCTTGACATTATCTCTTCACTATTATGTATCTTGACTTTGATGAAATTACAAATATAATTCAAAAGATCTAAGATATTTTAAAACAGAAATAAATGAGTAGAATCAGTGGAAATAGTGTGACTAGTTGCACAAGTATTTCTTTGAAGTTATTGCCAAAACAATGCACCCAAGTGTAGTATTTTTTTCCATTTTAATTGAATACTGCTTTGATTTAAACAATATTTATTTCCCAAATGAAAATACATACATAGTAACTGCTTTCCAAATAATATCAATTATACTTTTCTTGTAATTTTAAATGATAGAACTTGACTTGCAATTAATTCAAATGATACAAATATCAAATAATAAAATACATAAAGTTTTCTCTAACTTCTCCCACAAAAATTATTAAAGCACACTATGTACCATATACATCATTCAGAAACAATACAATAATTTCCAATAGGAAATATATAAAATACAATCTATTGTAAATTACAAGACAATGTATTTAGATGTGATTTAAACAAATATATAATAGTTATCAGAAATATTTGTCAGTATTTGTGAGCTGGAAACATAATCAACATTCACCAGTAAGGCGTGATGAATACCTAAAGTGCGTATATGGAAATACTGTCAGATCCCTAATATTGTCAGGTTAGATGACCCGCATGGGAAATGTCCTAAGGGAATCAAGACAATACCCACAAAATGGCAATATTATTGCCACATGCAACATTGGCCAATTATTGGAGTTCCGATCAAGATGCTCTTACATATGAGCCTATCCTAAGTCCTGTCTGGCTTTTCTGAAAGGATGTTATGGGAGAAACAAAGAAAGATAGTTTCATGATTTCATAAAGGAAAACCATGTAATGATGCAGTTTGAAACTAGGAAGATTGTAAAACATTGCTTTAATATGGCTTTTATAATACTGATTATCCTAAGCCTCATCTGGCTTTTCTGAAAGGATCCTGATGGGAAAAACAAAGAAACATAGTATTCTGATTCCAAAAAGTAAAACCATATTTTGAAGCTTGGAACTATAGGAATATTGTAAAACATTACCTTAACATAGTTTATATAACAGATTTAACACTCTGATTATCCATAAATTGGTTTATTCACATTTAATACCTGTCCTTATTCTGGAATAGTTATACATGCATGTACTGCCTTACCAGGTTACTCTGATTGTCTCCAGTGAGAAAAAGGTTAAAACTGAATTATTCTACAATGTTAATCTTTCTAAGAAGATAACCTAAGATACTAAGTGCATGACACCATGCTAATAAATGCTCAAAGCGCTATTATCCCAGGTCATTTCACCTTCTCAACCCCCTGGTGTTTATCCAACCAAAGCAGCAATTGTTCAGGCGCTAAAAGGTTACAATTCAGAATTAATTTACTACCTCTGGACCACCAAACTTTAACACGTTCTAAACCATTCACACAAACCTCCTAGCAGAATGATCACCTCGTCTATGTTTAGCATTGCCCAAAGCTCTTTTCCTGATACAATTATCACCTTATTTATGTTGACATGATGGCAGGATTACGAGGATGTGAAAGAAAGAGATCCAAACAATCCCGGACAGAAATGACATATTCCCAGGAACTGCACAACTGCTGCCTCCACACGACAGCACCCTTTGCGACCATAGCAAAACCATTTACAGGAAGAATTGGAAGTCTTGACTATCAAGGGACGTTTTTCAATCTATATGTAAATGTTTGCAGGACATTGATTCTCATAACACTGTGGTTGACATATAATCTTACACCAATGACCATATTACGGTAGATGATGTCATGACAATTTATTGCATTTTCTGTAAAACTGTGTATGTAATATATAGCATCCTTATAAATGATTGAATTATTGCTTTACGTCGCAACGGGAATATCTCACCGATAGGCAGCGACTCTTTATAAATATGAAAGAATTTAATTAGAGGATATACTTGGGTAACGAATAAAGGTGTCCTTGAAATGTATACCGGTATGCATTAGTAGGTCTATATCTGGAAGTAAATGTGTCTGAGAGTTTCATTTATAGTGCTAATGGAAGTGATTCAAGTACATGTAATGCATGTTTTAGTGATAATATTGAACCCTGGACAACTGTTAGAAATGGTACTCATAACTGTTGCTACCTACCATAGCTGCATTATTAATGATCTTGGTCAATGAGTACTGGACTTCAATATGGAGCTGTATCTCAGACACTTTGCACAGCAGCCCAAAACACCATTAATATGTTACACAAAATAACCAGCTGATAGCAAATTAGCAACACATCATGGTACCGAGAGTTCTCGTATTTAGGCCGCAAGCTTAATCACGGAAAATGCCACTTTTGAAAAAAATTCTTTTAATCCAAAGTTAGGCCCAGAGCTTAAATTCAGACGTACCTGCGTTAGATATGGATTTTGTATCTTTGATGTGAAAAATTAATAAAATATGATAGTTTTGGCACTTGAAACGACAACATTATAAGAACGAAAGATGGATGTCTGTTGACCATGGGATGTCAGAGCAACGAAATATGGAAAGAGCTTCCATGTTTAGGCCCGATGACAGCAACAGTTGCAGATTTTACCCAGTTTACCAATGTACGTTTAGCCACCCCTAGAGACATGACTGTACTGATGTCACATACAAGAGCAAGCCAATATTTGAATCTTCTTACTTTGCGCCAAACAACAATGTTGTACAACTAACAACAATGTTGCATAATATTAACAACAATGTTGTACACTGATGAACAATGTGACACAATAAGAAACAATGTAGCACAATGTACCACCTGCTTCACAAGGAATAACTATGTAGAGTAACTGTTACTACAATGTTGTACAACTAATAACTATGTAGCATAACTGTAACCTACCATGTAAATACTATGTAGTAAGGTGATATATAAATACAATGTTTCCAACTACTGTAATTTAATGATGACCTATATTATTACTCACCCTTAGGCTTATGCACTGGTTGGTTGGTTGATTTTGGGTCACTTTCTAGATTATTTCACTAATATCATGACTTGCATGCATATGTACTGCTTGACTAGTCTGGATTTCCACCAGTTTTTATAGTGCTAGTTCACTTAGAATATCATGCCGCAGATAGAACAATGATACCCCACTCTGACACAGTATACTGACTCCGAGCTGGCAACAGGAGATGCCCTAATGAGCTGTGTTTGTGGATAATCCAGCAGGGAGAGGGTTAATGATGAGCACCAAGCAGGGGAATAACAAGTACATGTACCCTCTTTTACGTCTTTTGGTATGACGCGACCGGGCATCGAACCCTCAACCTTCCACACTCCGGGCCGACACTCTAACCATTACACCACGAAACCAGCTGACCATATGAACTGAAGCACATGTCTCCTACCAGTATTTAGTAAAGCAATATGAAACATTTTCTTACACCCCTGTTGAGACTGCTGTGTGATAGTTATTGGGTAACACACACGTGTGTTATCACTTTTTTAAAGCTGCTGATTGGTTGCTCGTCGCTGGACATAGGTCTGGAAACTTCAAATGCAGCTAATTTTCATTATTAAAAGTAATTTCTAATGGTATATAAGAAATATAATACTAAAGATGTGTTAGATAACATTTATTTTACGAGTTGTTTTCAAACATATCTACCGGTAACTCATTTTCGCTCGTTAAATATGAATTGAAAACAATTTGTTGTAAGATAAATGGTACCTAACGGACACTCATTTAGTATCATCTATATATCTGTTGTAAATTTCCAAAGGAAAGCTTCAGTGTAGAGACATTGCGGAAGGCCATCTAAGCTTAAGACATACCGGTAATGACAATTTTGATCAAGATGCAAATGCCGCCTACCACAATATTTATATATAACATGGAAAGCCAGAATATATTTGAAGTCCAAATGTCTATTGCCAAAAGGCTTGCAATATTTGATACCATGATTTACTTTTGCAAGGTCAATACAGGTCAACGATCATGTTTAATTTGGAACCAATACCTGTTTCTGCTGAAGTGGCCAAATGTGCTGATTTTGGAACGTATGGTTTGCAATGATACCGCAGGGAGTGTGTTTAGCCATCAAATAGAGGCCATCATCTTTCAGGGGCTGGATTATGTGAGCCCAAACTGTGTTAATGCATCAATGCAGTCAGTGGCTGCAATTCAATTACCTTATCCTAGCTACATGCCTAAGATTTGGGGACATCAATCCTGTAAATATGTGGACATAGCCGAGTTTCTGGAAAAGGTTACAAGTCTGTTACTATCCAGACTCAAAGGAAGCCATCAGTTTTGAGGCAGGAATGGAGATATACATACAACGTGTTATTCATACATGAGACACACTATCTTATAAAAAACATGAATTTTGTATACACACTATATACAGTGTCCCCTCGATATAACGCTGAAGTTGGGGGTCCATGACATACCCCCTGCCCTATAGTACCAGCCTTATGCGATAGTACAGATAAATAACGAAAATACAAATGGGATCCACGTCTTAACCCGCCTTAAATCCTAATCTGAG
>JAUTBQ010186515.1:0-10622 GCA_032361185.1 Lepetodrilus ovalis | reverse complement strand
AAGGGGGTGTGGGGGACCAAATTCTACCCCGGGTCCCCACGGGGAACAATGCATGGAAGTAATTGCCAAGAGAGCTGTGGAACATACACATATCTACTTGCAAGAGTTTGCTAACTACCATACGTTCTGTTTGTATGATTGTGGGAACCATACTCCACTCACAACCGGTAGCACAAGTGTGAGAACCAGTCTACTGTTAAAAGTTGGGTAACCACATTCTGTGACTTGTATGTTTGGGAACCCACATTCTACTAGTACAAGTTTTGAACCCACCTACATTCTATTTGTAGTTATACACGATTTGGGCCCACATTTTACTTGTACATGTTTTGTACATGTTTTGGACCCACATTTTACTTGTACAAGTTTTGGACCCACATTTTACTTGTACAAATTCCTAGATAGCCAGTCAGCTTGTACAATGTACAAAACATCGTATTTGAACACTTACCATCCTCATCCTCATCATCATCAGCTACCTTCTCTCGTTCTTCTCTTCTGACCAGCAGCTCCTCGTCGCTCGGGGAAACGCGGATGTGTTTGGGGCTGACGAGGATGACACCCTCGTAGTAGTGCGGCCAGTAGGGACCGTAGGGCCAGAACTTGATGTCGGGCGGCCGTGTCTTGTACCGGTTGATGTACTCCTCCAGCTGCTGCGAATACGACAAGTAGCTGACCTTGCTGTAGATGGGTGGCGGGGAGTCCGCATCGCTAGACCCAGACGCTGCATGTCGATTTCCATCCATTCTCAGACCAACGCTCGCCCTCCATGAAAATGTCACGCGCTGAATATGGCATTTGTCGGGTGGTCACTGTTTAATAATGGCACTGCTTGCATGTTATTCTGACTGAGTAATCCTATAAGACACATGGCGGCACAAAGCACAGAATTGTAATGATCCTTAATTAAAACTTTGCGTGAATTGGATCTTAAAAAGGAACTTCTTTTTTGGGGGGTACAAAATCCAGCTCAGAGTGAAATTTCCATGTCTTTCATCTTGCAGAGGACTAGACGAGGCAAACTGATTTTCTGATTGTCTGCTTCTTTGGATTTCCTCGTAACAAACTCCACCGACAAATTAGCTCTGGTTTTACATTGTTCAGTCTGTGGTAGTGGGTTTGATCTTACATACCCCGGGATCATATTAGAACTCTTTCACTAGTCCCTCTTTTGTTACATGGGACTATTTCTGTAACCATTTCTCTTTTCAGAGTCTAATAGGTCAGTTCAAAATAGCAACGGTCAGGTCATGAAATTTGTACCGAGTTCACATAAAGTATTCCTTTAATACATCAAAGAGTCTCCATTATTGCTGACCCTCGATACCAAGTTTGTCAGATTAAGACGACAAAACACAATGATCCTTTCAATTTTACATCTATTGAAAGTGCGGGCACATGGTATCCAAACACAGCATGCGATATCTCAAAGCACAATATGATCTATACTAAATATCTTGGCACCATCATGTTTGCCCGATAAACAGTAGATCATTTCGAGGCATTGAACTCCATGGCTGTTCAAGTGTTTTAAATTCCCTCGCACAGATTACAACGACTAAAAGATTGAGACGCAATGTCAATAAAGTTCCACGCTGTGAGCTGAGAACCTATTCTGCCCGTGTGCAGGGGTATAAATGTTTGCATTGACAACCAAAGGCAGTCATCACACAATGCATTAACCATAAATCTCAAGAGCCTGTGTAATTTGATTTTTCTTTATAATCCAAAACCGCCTCCAGAAAGTGTTCACTCTTTGAGACAAAACATTGGCACCCATTAATAGTATCCAAAGTGTGAATGGTGACGTGGAAAGCCTCAGGCATATGATCCATTACGTACCTATTAATTTCACATATAACAACGTGTTCTCACTTTCACTCTCAGTGGCAAGACAATAGGTCTGTGGGCTGGAAACCAGAGCTCAATGCTCGTAACACATAATGGCTCCTAACAGTTGCTAATAGCAGAGTGAGAACGGCAGTGTTATGCCTCCAGAAACTGGCTCTTACATCAGTGGGATTTCAGTGTCCGTGGACATGTAACGACATTAGTGTCAATCCTACTGGGAGGTCAATCAAACACGGCAACGAGTCACAAATCTGTAGTCATGGAGGTCTGTAGAGTTCGATCACTCAATGAAAATGTAGAATTTTCACACTTTGAAGAGATATGAGGATTTGAACTTTGCGCCACTTAAGGTAGCATGGTGACTTATTATTGTCAGTGTGAAGTGAGAGGAATATAAGTATGATCACAATAGAAACATTGATGTTGGATTCAAGAACTTAAAATTGAAAAAGGTTTGCATAATCTATAGGTAAGCTCACAAGAGTTCAAAATCCCTCAGGCCACATTGACTTCAAATAGGTAACCATGTGGAGTGTCTTAGGTTAGGACAACTTGTCTTCTAACAGGTTGTTACCGGTATGTGTCCTTAGGTCAACTTGTCCTCAAGCATGCAAAGATGTGGAGTGTTCTGATAATTCATAGTCTGGCTCATGGACTATTAGGCCAACTTGTTCTCCAACAGGGAAAACTATTCCTTAGTCAAACTTGTCCTCTCAGGAAACTACCATCTGTGGTTTGTCCTTGGGCCAACTTGTCCTCAAATAGGTAACCATGTGGAGTGCTCTTAGGCCAACTTGTCCTATAAGGTTCCTATGTAGAACCTCTTTAAATGCCAACTTGTCATACAAGGTAACCATGTGGAGTATCCTAAAATGCCAACTTGTCATACACAGTAATTGGTAATCATGTGGAATGTCCTTAAATGCCAATATCCAATAAGGTAACCATTTGGAGAGCCTGTAGGTCTACTTGTCCTCATGCAGGTTACTTTATGAAGTGTACTTTACATACTGGGAATGCTTTCTGTATGTTTTAAATCCCCTTTCAACAAAGACATTGATTATCAGTCAAAGAGACCGTGCAATGATGTAGGTGTCCTAACCTTGATAGCAACATCAATCAGGCCACTCCACCCACATGTTAAACAATTTGTCTTCCAGGACGACAATGGAAGCACTATCAAAGTGAAGCAACATTGAATTGGGTCCCAACTGTGTCAACAACTCTATGGTCTGGCTCCAGATTTGCAGTCGTAACACACGGCAAGATTTAATGTCCTTCCAGTCTGCAGGACAACCGGCAGAGGTCCTCACTACGTTAGGAATGCACCACAGAGTCAGTCTTGTTCTGATGAATGTTCCAATGAGGTCAAATGCCATTGCAAATCAAAGCATACGAGCAGAATAATTGCTTTGATCAAGATATTGGTAAACCAAGGTGCCAGAAATTAAAGACTACAGACTAGGGTTAAAATATTTAAATTGTTGTTATATATACTGTTCAAATATACATGTGTGGATAGATCTTTAGCATGTTTTTCATCTCATTCTTATCAATCAGAATCTCCAAGGTAGACATTGTCACCTCATCATTACCAGCCACTTCCACTTGCTCTGAAGTAGACCCTGCTAGATCGACACCATCCATAACGGTGTCCAATTTTTCTGGACCTCACACCACCCAATCAGTTTTTATCCCTGCTCACTTTATCATCCTTCCCAAGTTTGTCAGTCCTTTTCTCTACTTCTTTTGGCACTGCTTCCTGTTTCACAGAGTCCTCCACCTTCCTTGCCTTGCGTGCGAGGGAAGCAGACGACAAATACAGATGAGCAATGGTCAGAGATCTGCGCCGCCTCAGCTGCTGCTCTGCGTCCAAACTCTGCAGCACTATGCTCTGCTTCTTGGTGTAGTTCTGTGGGTATTCCATGCTGAGCCGGCCACTGTGTCACCAGAACCTCCTGCAGTCCCGCAGTGTCACAGTCTTGCAGTTCCTTCAGTCTTAGACTTTCAGTTCCGCCGTGACACTATCTTGCAGTTCTTGAAGTCACAGTCTTGCAGTTCCTGCAGTCTCAAACTTTCAGTTCCGCAATATCACAGTCTTGTAGATTCTGAAGTCACAATTATGCAGTTCCTTCAGTAACACAACGCTGCAGTTCTTGAAGTAACAGTCTTGCAGTTACTGCAGTCTCAGACCTTTAGTTCTGCAGTGACACAATGTTGCAGTTACGCCGGTAACACAATGTTGCAGTTTTTGAAGTCACTGTCTTGGAGGTCCTGTAGTCTCAAACTTTCAGTTATGCAGTGACACAATCTTGCTGTACTTGAAGTCACAGTCTTGCAGGTCCTGTAGTCTCACAGTCTCACAGTCTCACAGTCAATCACACAATGTTGCCATATTCCTCAAGCACAGTCAACTTCTTCTTAAACACTACTGAAACATATACTGTATTTCAATTTCAGGCCCTAGAACTTATCAGTGACCATCTGATATTGCCACAAACTCTTACCTACCTATACAAACAGCTAGCAATTCTGAATACAAAGTAAACACAATGAGGTAAACGTATGCACCATACAAAATGACAACTGTAACTGGATATAGAACAAACTAAACTAAAATAACCCCACTCAACTAATCCTCGAGACACATGGAAAACTCACAGTAGGTATTTATCATGCTGCAGTAAACCTGTTGGTTTGCTTCTCTGTCGACATGTGATGTATATCCATATACAAACACACAAGAAATACCTAATTAACACTGAATAGCAGAAAAGTAAAAAAAAAGGTTTCACATAATAGAAAGTTACCTCCAGCCACAACACATTTATAATGATAGAATTACTAGCATTAATGAGCATTAACGAGTATTAACAGCATCAAGCCTCACTTCTCTTTCACTTCTGGTTTTGACATGCATTATGTTAAGGAGCATGAAGACCTCATTATGCTTGCTGACCTTGAACTAATATGCCCATTGTCAGTCGGCCTATATTTCATTATTTTCACAACTCCATTGTATCCTGATGTATTGACTGAACTGTTAAACCGAGGTTGTCAGTGTTCACAGGCATTATTCCACGTTCAATGAAGGTCTTCCCATCTGCACCTGGAACTGTTTATTTGTAGAATCCTAGGAAACCAAACTGCCACCGTGTATATACGGTATTCACCTGATTGTGTTACAAATCATCAAATCATGAAAGTACCTGGAACATCTGGTTGCTTATGTAAACTTCATAAACTGCTTCCCTTCAACTGACTTTTATGTATAATACCACAATGTTTGTTTTTGTATTAGAAATGTGCCCACTAGCATGTAAATTTTACTGTCTACACATATCCACAAGACATCATTAATTAATCCTAAAAACTAATCATCTAAAAATATATATTTCCAAGTAATAAGTGTTAGCATATAGGAATTGAAAAAATACACCAAATACATATTTGGAAAAGACAATTATCAATAAACTTAAAATATAAAATGTCAATTTAATGAAAACTAATTCAAATGGATCAAATTATCAAACATACTAGAAACAAGGGAAAATATTTCTTTCAAACATACAACTCACACTCTGCGATACATGTAGTTCCTATGTGTCTAAAACTACTGAACCTAACTCCAAGTCTTACATTTACAACACAATGCGAGTCTCCAAGTCCAAGCCAAGTTTAAATCTCTGCTCTTGGTAATAATCTGCCAAAACACACCATGCCATGATATCACCTTAAGCCACCAGTCAGATATCACGATAGCGGGTCTTGAAAACAGCAAGTTGCTAGAGTGTGTGAAAGTGCAATATATAACCCAATGTTACAGACCTTCAATAACCAGATAGATATCAATCAGACATCGCAAAAATATTACCTAGATTTGTAAGTATCAAGATTGTGATTATTTCCTATGAAACAACATATTAGAATAGATATTGAATTATGATTAAAATGGAAATGAAGTGACAAATAGATACAGTACTTAGTGATTTTGATTCAATATCTGATTGTATAATTCCTGAAAAGCTATATTGATAAATAGATAGATAATAATTTGACATTAACAAAGGAATATATAGCATGACATGTTCACATAACATCTCCCCTCTAAATGACATGTCGACATGACAACTTCCCCTCTAAATGACATGCTCGCACGACAGCGAAACGCTAAATGGTAATTAGCAACCATCTAATCAAATAAATTCATAAACATCATCAAGAATCAACAAACGAACCATAAATAGTTTTATGAGGTGAATATATAGTCCTTGTATGATCCACAAATAATCCCATTTAGACCAACTGGCAACACAATATGTGAAGAACGATACCGTTATAACCTCAACTAATAGGGTGATTAACGGCGATCAACTGGCAATTGTACGTGAGTCCTGATCCAAATCCTACCCGAGAACTTGTCCCCCAAGGTGCATCCAGCCAAGAAACTCTGTTACAGGTCAACGGAGGTCCATTGAGAACTTGTCTGCTCTAATAGCCATTTATTATACCTATACCATAGGAGCTAAGATACTATTAACTTGCTTTTGTCACATATATAAATTTAGTCACTAGAGAGACATTAGTGATTGTCAAATAAAATAATTTAATCTCAAAGAGCTATACACACTGTAACATAATAATGATTGTTTTAAGTATAATGCAACAGTAGGCCTATTCTAGAAACGTTCTTAATTAACCCTTTCCCTGCTGTGGGCAACCAGAGATGCCCTAAGCAGTAGTGTATGTGCATAATCCAGCAGGGAGAGGGTTAAGGCTAAGAACATTTCGAGAATAGGTCCCCAGAATCTTAAACATCTAAATATTCTTAGTCACTAGAATGATGTTTAAAATGTTTAGGAAATCAAAAGAACTATTAAAACATTATAAATAGATATATCTAAATCCATACCATAGTTCACGTTTTCATAATTTTTAGTATAAAAATTTCAAAATTCCTATTTACCCAGATATACCTTTAACAAAGCTCCATGAATATTTTATGTCCAGTTTGTTGGGTTGTATAAACATAATTGAGTCTGTCATGTGATAAAGTTAATGGGTGTGTAGGTGAGATATGGGTAGATACGGGTGAGATATGGAGTGTATGTTCTATCTGGTGGTATCTGTGCAAGATCAAAGAGCTCTGTGGTTGACATAATGACAGTAACTATGGTATCAAGAGAATGGGGGGCAAGGTGACATTATTGCATATACCAGGTAGTATTTTTCCAAATCCTATACTAGTATACTTAAAAATTATTTCACATATTTTGGAATTTTAAAAATAAATATTAATAATAAGGTTTCTTAATTTCTTGTCAGCAGAAAAGTAGTTATAAAAACATGTAGTTGAACTATTAATAAAAGCATAGTCATGGAGCTGATTTCCAATTACATTTTAAATGTTAAAATAAAATGACTGTTTCAACATTTTAAAATTATTTTAGTAGTTAATGCAACATTTCTTATAACAATTTCAGTTCTCATTATTATAAAAAAAAGTATTACTAGTACCCAACAGAACCTATATTTCTTTAAAAAAGTATATGGCAGAAATTCTGTGAACTGTATCAATTATCTTATTTTGCAAAATTGTTTCAGTATTTAGTTATTACTCAATTCAATTTATTTATTGAAAATTTTGCTGTTACGGGTAGATGTATGATTTGTTCTACACCCAACACAAACATATTTATACCAAATCATATGTATAGAAAGATTAATTTTCAAAATTATATTATGTATTATTTGTTGCATTTCCACAAACAGAAACATATTAGTTATACTTTATGTAAAGCAATGATGAATTCTTGACTGATATAAATAAAGTATAGCAATCACTTTCCTTTGATAAAAATAACCATATAGACTGTCAGTAATATCATATTATATATTATATATTTATTCTTGCCATAAGAATACCGAAACACATACCAACCTCTCCATCTAAAACTATTAATAAATATTAACTTAAAATCACCCAAAGATATACATTTGCAATTTGAGAACACTTCTTGAACTAGATTTTAAACAAACCACACAAGAAAATACATATACGACAATACTGTTTACATAATTGAAACTGTCCTAAATATTAACAATTACTTCATGCTTATATACCAAACCTTAGAGAACATAATCAATGACATAGAATTACCAAATGTCACCGAACACACAAGTTCCCAATGGGCAATCCATAATTACACAAATATACACGTAATTACACAAATACCGGTATACACATAATTACACAAATATACACATAACTACACAAATATACACATAATGATCCATGCTCACACTTTCCTGTTACTTTCCTTCTACCAGATCATATTTTCATTTTTTTCTTTTGATACGCAAATAGAAATATACCCTCGTGAGGTCAAGCATTTGTGAAAGTATTCGTTGATTATGATCCAACTACTCTCTGCAGTCATGAATCAAGAAAATATACACAAAGAATATTGACTTAATGCACAACTGATTTCAGTCAGACGTATAATGATTAATTCACTTTCCATGTTTTCCCATTTACCAGCGATCAAAAGAGACAGGAAGATCAATGGGGAGACCCTGGGAATATAATCTATGGTCTGGTGATAATGGGACCCTATGCCTGTCATAATGATATGAGATTCAAATTAACTGTTCAATACGACACTCCGAGTAGGGTTCAAGATCTTGTGAATGCGTTCATAGCCGAGGCCATATCGGGAACATCAGGGCTATAGAAATGCTACTTTAATTAGTCGGTGGTTCTGTGAATGGGAACTCATGTGCTTGGTGAAATCATGTCTATGTCAGTGAGGAGTATAAGTACACATAAAAGATACAAGTGCTTTTATCATATATATGCGTCTTTAAAAAAGTGTCTTAGTTTATACTTGTATTTTGTCACTGTTAGTATCGTGGAAAGGTATCTCTCTATATCGATGCCATGCAGCCTCTGCCAACCATAGATCTAAATTATTATTATTATTATTATTTTATTACATGTACATGTATTATTCTTAATATTATCATTATTATTATTATTTTATTACATGTATTATTATTAATATTATCATTATTATTATTATTTTATTACATGTATTATTATTATCATTTTTATGATTTATTATATATTTCATACTTGATGAACTACAATTGTTAAAATCAAATATATGTCCTATTACCTGATTACATGCATAAAGTGACAACATTTATAGATACACCCTGACAGAGAATAACAGTTACCGACAATTAACTGAAGTACATGGAAATTATTACATACATTTTTATCACAGTGACTCCTGTTGATACTTCCTGACAAAGGGACAAGTTAGCACAGTGGTAAATGGTCAGACTTGGGAACGAACAGTCTCAAGTTTTAACCCATAGGGGCCAGCATCACTCTTGACAGAAGTTACATTTCTCTAAATTGAAATACAAACCAAAACCAAAATACAACATAACAACCGTCTAGCGCTTTGAGCATGCACCTTATAAATTCACATTATTATTACTATTATAATATACTATACCCATTTGGATCACAGTACAACCATTCCCGAAGTGTTCCTCCAATCCTTAAACAAGGTATTTAAACCACACAATGTCTATCAATCAAGTAATCAAAATACGCCTTAGATTGAAAAACAACTTTGTCAGACAACAAAACTAAACGCAATACATCGAAATCGTTTCTTGCACAAAACTTGATGAAAATGTACACATGGTTATCGTGTTCCTGATCTGATATGGCAATAAAGCTGTATAACCGATCGATATTTCAATAGTCGTCAGACGATGATTTAATGGTACTGTGTATACATACACTCTCATTGAGGTACCTATCTCCACTTACAACGTGTCAATAACTGCTTGTCGGAGTAGTCAGTGTACCCCCTACAGCAATGACTATCATACAGAGAGACAGGGAGTCTGTCGGTGAGGGGACAAGTCATACAAGACTCACATGTCTACATCCAGCCATAAACCCAGGTAAACAGGGTGGGCTATTGCTGTCAATGTCAGGCATAAATTATTAAATATGACTGATAGAGAGTGAGAAGAAATATGCTAGAATAAGAAATAAAATAAAATAATAATGAAAAATAACAAATGTCTGATGAATTACATAATTATACGGACTGATTTACATATTACTCATTCAATTAAAATTTCATTAAACTAATTTTAACTGAGGACCATGCTGATCCTAAGAGGATTGTATCTAACTCCCAGCTGCAACATTATGATGATTCAAGCCACCTGCCAATGGTTATTTGTTTTGTAAAATAATATTTTATGGAAATTGTGTTGAAGAGTAATAAAATCTGATAGGATTTATGAATGGTGAAGAACTAGATCTATATCACACACGTGTATATATGTGGCTCAGCTAAATAATACCCTGATTCATTGTAGAGCCTTGAATGGCTGCTTGGGTTGCATACTCCCCATGGAGTTGAGAAGGAAAGGGTGCACAGTAATCCAATGACCAATAATGTAGCACTTTGAGCATGCTTTCGTGCATGGACTTGGCGCAATATAAATATTTTCATTATTATTATTATTATTATTATTATTATTATTATCCCAATATGTAACTATTCAAACTAGCGAACAGATTACAGTTGCACAACATTCTTGTAGGCTACAATAGTTGCATGGACTTAAAACTGCCATTACAATAAGCCAGATTGGAGTTGGGATAGCTTCGGGATAAACTCATCACATACTCGGAGCACCGCCGGACTCCGTACATCAAGTAACCATGGTAACAT
>JAUTBQ010186504.1:0-10622 GCA_032361185.1 Lepetodrilus ovalis | reverse complement strand
CACTCGTGACAATCCTCGCAACGCTGTTTAGTGGCTTATGGGGCAACACCCCCATCGCCATGAGTGTCGGCATGGGGCTTAATGCCTATTTCGCCTATGGATTGGTACTGGGGATGAAAATCCCTTGGCAGACGGATCTGGGGATCGTGTTTATTTCCGGGATCGTGTTTGTGATCCTCTCGTTCACCAAATTCCGCGTCTGGAACATGACCTCCATCCCGATGGATCGGCGCCGTGCAATCTCGGCGGGGATCGGTGCATTTATCGCCTTTATCGGGTTCAAAGAACTCAAAATGATCGTCCCCAACAAAGCCACCTTTGTCGCGCTGGGTGACTTCCACGATCCCCATGTATTGCTGGGGGTTCTTGGATTGGTGCTGGCGCTGGGGCTCTACGCTTGGCGGATCAAGGGTGCGTTCATCCTCGCGATCGCCATCACCTCGATCGTCGGCTGGATCACCGGAGTGGGTGCGATGCCCGAGGGCTTCCTCAGCATGCCCGCCTCCATCGCCCCCATCGCAGGACAGCTCGACATTGGCTCGGCACTGACCCTCTCTTTGGTACCCGTGATCGTAACATTCCTCATCACCGACATGTTTGATACGCTGGGTACCCTCACCGCGGTGGGCGCCCGTGCCAACCTCTTCCAGAGCGAAGACGGCGAAGAGAAAGCACTCGAAAGAACCCTCGAAGCCGACGCACTTGCCACCGTCACCGGCTCACTGCTGGGCGTCTCCACTACCACTTCCTTCATCGAGTCCGCCAGCGGGGTTGAAGCGGGTGGCCGCACGGGGCTCACCGCAGTTTTCACCGCAATGTTTTGCATCCTGACACTCTTTATGTTGCCGATCTTCAAAGCGATCCCAGAGCCAGCAATCCTCCCCGTTCTCGTGGCCGTAGGGGTCATCATGTTCACCGAGCTGGGTCGGATGGATTTCGCCAACATGGACACCGCGACAGCTGCGGGGGCGTTCTTTGCTATCTTGCTGATGCCATTGACGTTTTCGATCACCAACGGCCTAGCAGCCGCGTTTATCGTCTATACGGCGGTCAAAATGATCAAAGGGGAGTTCAAAGACCTCAACCTCGGTGTCTTGCTCATTGCACTCATCTCTCTGATCGTTTTTTACGTCCACCACTAAGGAGAAGAAAATCGTGGAAAAATACTACTATGGTTACGAGGAGTTCGTCGGTGATGCTGATGCACTTGTACACAAGATTGGGGATTTTGACCCCGACACTCTGCTGGCCGTCGCACGCGGCGGGTTAACGCTCGGACACTTCATGGCACAGGCCATGGACACTCGACGGCTCTTTGCTCTCAACTCGATCCACTACGATAAAACCCGAAAACTTGAGACCCTCGAAGTATTCAACATCCCCGATCTGAGTACGGCAAAGCGTGTCCTCATCGTCGATGACATCATTGACAGTGGGGAAACCCTACGCGAGGTGCTACGCCTGCTCAAAGAGAAGTATCCCCAGGCCGAATTCAAACTCGCCACCATCTTCTACAAACCCACAGCCATCATCGAAGCCGACTATACGCTCAAAAAAGCTCACGAGTGTATTGACTTCTTCTGGGAAGTGGATATCCTCAACACCCATCGCTGATCTTGCCGCTACGGCGGTGAGACCACCTAAATATTCTCAATTCCTATAATTTTATTACACTTTTTCTTACCTTTTCTTCAGGATATGGGTCCAGCCCACAACAACCCACCACCAACCCGTGGGCTTCACCCTCGACAGTACACCCCCGTGTTCCCAGCACAGAGTGGAGTCACCAAGGGGCAGTGTCACCCCCAGGGGCCAACAACCCGTTCGCCACGGCCCCAGCTGCAGGATTCGCTTCAGCCACCAGCCCTTCCTCTGCTGTCAACGGCGCGCCTTTCCCCAGCGGAGAGACGTTCCCCAGCACAGCCCCCACTCAGCAACAGGCGGCCGTGGCCCGACCCAGACCACAGGTGCCCTTCCAGCACATGCGCAGTCACTCCATAGACACAGGCGAGCTCGCCAAGCCAGGCTGGCAGCCTCAGCGGGGAGCCAAACCCACGTTGTTAGAAATGGCACATCAGAGAAGTTTTCAGCAAAACGGAAACGTACCCGGGGATGCTCACTGGAGTGCGGCCAGCTCGGGCAGGAGTGCAACCAGTCCACAGAGTGCCACCCCCGGAGTGGACCCATTCGATGTGGCGTGGGCGGCTAAAGCCACGAAGGGAGGCAATCCGTTCGGTTCAAAGACGATAAAACAGTTTGAGGTGCAGTTATAAAGGCTGTGGTTAGGTTTGTACATTGAAGGTGGCTGTTTTTCTTGTCGCCCGGCGGCAGTGAGGATAGTTTTTGGTCAGATGCTGGATGTCTGAGGTGGTATGGATTCAGAACGTTGTAACTAACACTGAAGTCTGTGTCAAACCTACTAGCCACACACTGTATAGCAAAATTGCTTCACCACCCCTGTGACAACCAATATCATAGGGGTATCCCCAAACCCGCCCCATCCCCCCCACCCTACCCCACCCCACATCACATGTCAACCATCACCAAACCAAGATTCTATATACATCTATGTGCTGTGTTCGTGACTATTACCAAAGCTCACAAAGCAATTCAACTGACCAAGAGTTGTGTCCCTTGGCTGATGCTTGTCGGAAAGCAGCATTGAGTCGGCAAAGAGTAGCTGACTCTTGGCAGAAACAATTCAGTCGGCAAAGAGTTAGTTTCCCTTGGACTTTGCTGGTTCAAAGGAGGGATGGGTAGTGGGACGGATGTGCACTCGCGGCCACCCTGGACCACGTGGTGTTGCTTCACGTGATCAAGGGTTAATGTTGTGTTGTGTACACACTAGAGAAGCATTTAACCCTGAGACTGCTAGCCTCTAGAGATTGAGGTGTACTGTACTTCATGTGTATGTACCTTGTACGTAACTCATTGTATCCAAGAACATAATCATGAGCCACAGAAGATTCATGTATGGTTGTATTGCATTCTGCGACTCCACGTGATCAAGGGAGATAATTCAACATCCACACAACATCAAGAGATTATTTGGGCTGTCGGGATAAAGGTTAAAGAAAAAGACTTATACATTGTTGAGCTTCTGATAAAATTGGAGACATTATTTTTTCTAATTACTGCGATTAATTCTTCATATAAAAAAGAACATTTTGTTAACATAGGGTCAGCTTCCAATGTTCAAAATATTCCTTTGATTGAAAATTTAGTCAGCAGGAATTTTTGTAGTTGCCAATTGAATTTTAAATCCTTAACTACATGTAACGTATGTAATCAACTAAGTTATTTATGTAAAATTAATTCTATTTTATTTTTTAATGAAGATTCTTAATTTGGTGTCATCTAATCTAAATATTCTTACTTTCCCATGTGTTTACAATATAGCCATGAACTGGTATTGATGCACCTAAGGACAACATCTTCTTTTATTTATCTTGCATAAAGATTTAGGGAAGTTAATGTTTTTGTATTAGTCTGCCATTTTTAAATTAACAATTTTAGCACAACTTGTGTTTGTTTTGTGCTGGCACCTACTACAAATGGTTGTTATTATTATAGCATTAATTTTCTCTATCCACTTACTCTAGTAATTCTTTATATTTTAATTATCATTGCCAGGAATTTTATTATGTCTTAAATGCATATTATTATTTTTTTATGGAAAATGTCAAAATTTTAAAATAAATT
Source organism: Lepetodrilus ovalis (assembly GCA_032361185.1). Lineage (NCBI taxonomy): Eukaryota > Metazoa > Mollusca > Gastropoda > Lepetellida > Lepetodrilidae > Lepetodrilus > Lepetodrilus ovalis. Next base: position 6,920 of record JAUTBQ010186504.1, on the reverse strand, counting down.
TGTGAAAATAATATGAAAAAGTTTACAAGAAATTATTCAAATGAATTAATGTCTCTTTTTAACAAAAGAAGAAAGTGTTGGAAAATAACACTTGTGATTCTTGTATTGCAAGTTGTTTATATTTATATAGAACAAAGTAATGTATTCTGGTTATGTTGAATAATTAAGCAATATTGCCTGATGCCTTATACGAGAGATATTATCTTTAGTGTTTAATATACATTGTTCATTCATATCACTTGTGTTCATATGTTCATTAAGAGACTTTAGAAGGAAGTGATGGAATTTTCATGTATTCTGGATGCCCATTTATATATGATTTATAAATCATTTGGCTGAAAGATTCCTCCCGTAAAATAAAACTATTACTCACTCATTCCCTCCTTAACCCAATTATTAACTTTCTACTTTGAAATACTAGGATATATATTTTCTCATATACACTGTATAGCATTTCTAATGTAGGATAATGTTCCCATTCATTTTTACACCATTAAGAATAACAAACTATTCCGATGTCTAAGAATATTGCTCATAATGGACTGTAAATAATTTCTGAAGAAGTAAAGCTCAAAGCTGCTTATACAGGCATACAATCACAGACATTGATGATTGTTTTCGACTAAATTTGAAATACTAATGCAAAGTACAATCATTTGGCAAATATATTCTTTGTAGTAAAATTATTTCACAGCTCAACATTTGGCTAAATTCAATTGTAACACTGCAAAATAAAACATAGCTTTGAATGATGCTTATATTTCACATCTCCCTAGAGTTACTTCCCAAATAGTCCTCTCTGCTCTCTTAGAGCAAGGGGAAGTAACTCCATGGATGATGAATCTGGATGCTTAGGTCGTGTCGCTGTAAGCAGCTGGTTGAATAAAGAACCTGTATAATACTAAACAAATCAAATGTACATAGTTTCATGTACAAATTTGTATGACCATTAAATCTGTCAACTAGCTGTGATTGTACGCCAAGCAAAATATTGGAGTTGTCGTTTTAAGTTGATTCCATATTAATGTGACAAGATTATGTTCTGTTCATTCAGAGCTTTATGGTACATGCAGCCAACAAAGTGAATTAATCACTGGTTGTGGATTTGTCATCCATCCTGGGCTATTCAGGTTGGATCAGAAATATGCAGGTATATAATTCATCTATCACTTCATTATTCTTGTCTTGCTGTTAGTGCTATTATATATAATGTATGGCTTCTGCTGTTGCCACCAGCAGTGAGAGAGTTAAAGTGCAGAATACTTTTTGATCTCATGGTCACCAGTCATTTTCACATCTCTAAAGTCTTTTTCTAAATCTAATTGCATCCAGAAAAGCACTAAATTTAATATTTCTACTTAATGTTTTCTTAAGTTATGTTATGTTTTAGCATTTCTGATTCTATAGTCACAATTTGTAATGACTAATACTGGAGAAGACTAGCTGTTGACTCATTAGTGTTGTGCTCTTTTACATATCAGTAGTTGTCTGTGACGTTCATCCAGGTTGTGTAAGCAAATAACACTTTAGAATTTTTTTTCATTTTATTATGGGCATCAACACAGAGCCCAAGAAACCTCAATCTATCTCACAAACTCACTCTCACAGCTCTTTTTACAGTGTGTATGGTTTAAATCCCATGTGATAGAGAGTATGGCATGCTTTATGCAAATGTGATAGTAGGGAGAGATAACTGTCAGAGATATCAGGGGAGATCACTCTGAACATGTAATTATATCCATGAAAATATTCGGTAATTTACACCTGCCTTCCTGTCATTGAGATTATGATTTTATTTTTAATACGATTCCATGTTTGATGCAAAATATTAGTTCTGCACAAAATCATACCTTTTGAGATAATGCACTAATTCATTCATTATCATAAACCCCCATATAAAAATTTGAGCTCGAGTGTGAAATCGTATTGGAAATGTTTTGTAATCTCCAGGCCTGATCTTAAATATTTTTGGGAATGTAAGCATCCTCTGTAATATTCTTGAAGGCTCTTCGACCAAGAAATATTTGAGAGCATGACGTTTGTATCATATGCTTGTGTATAGTGAGAATATTTTATCGTACCTCAGTGCATCCCTAGATTGTTATCATTGGTCATGTATAAAGTATTCATGAGTATCAATATGATGACAGATTTACGTTGTGTGTACATAAAAACTATATCATAGTATCATTGAAACAGTGATGTATTTTAACAGCTGTTTTTATTAATAAAAAAGCACTTGTTCAGCAGAAAATCTTAATTTACGTTAATTACACTGAAATTCTATCTACAATTTTAAAATTATTATTATGCTTTTTGTATCCTTTAAAACTTGTTGCCATCTTTGTCTCACATATGTAGATTTTAAGTTATTACTTGGGAATAAGAGAGAAAAAGAGGATATTATTATTATATTGCTTTTCCCTCTCTTGATTCCTTGCTGAGATTTTACTTTGGTCTATTTGTGGCAGCTTGACAGACGGTGGTCTTCACATAACACTGGAGAGTGTACACTGTCCACACGAAACACTGGCTGGTGTACGCTGTACACACAAAACACTGGCTGGTGTACGCTGTACACTGGTCCTTGCTTCACGTCCATGTTCCCAATGTAATGCCAGTGCTCAGAGTCCGTTCTCATGTAAATGTCTGCTCCAGAAGAAAAATAAACATGATTACAGTTTAAAATTGTTATGTCTTTACTTTCAAATAGAATAGATGTACAAGCCTGGCAACTGTTCATTGGATAAGTATCCATGACCTTGACCCTGATGCTGATAGGAAAACAGAGTTGACCTTCATAACAATGCTCAAAATGTCAAATCATTTTCTCTGTTGGATGTTGTAAAAGTAATGAGAGGAAATGTTACAGCATATTAATTTTTACATATACAGGGTACTCTGTCTAAATTGGCACTCGTCCCAAGATAATATGCCGGATTTGAGAGAGTGCCGGATTACTCAATTTATCAAGAGTGTACTGTCGTTGGTTGGGACAGATTGCTGTGGTATAGAGATGCCGATATTGACAGAGTACACTGTATAAGGATAATTGCATTGTTCTCTTTATACAGCAGCAAATATTTACATGTATTTAGAAACATATTCTGAACATAAATATAATGTACAGACAATGGTAAATATAATTATTACATGTATATTCTCAATGGAATGTTATTCTACTCAAGTTTTAATGAGAACGAGTCGCTGACAGTTTGTTTATGACTGATATAATTGCCTCTTGCCACACACTGAACAATATTTAAAGGCCATCAACAAACAAGATTACAATTACGATTATCAACATAACTGACATGTATACATTATCGCCAGTGGCAGGAACTCGATATGTAACATTTGTTTCCTGGTCGGTCCGTTTACTGTCTGCAGGAAGATGGTTAAAGGCATACAATCACAGGTTTAAATGGTCTGTTTGGACTGAATTGGAGTTGTAAATGCAAGAATATTCACTTAGAATATGTATCATGACCTGTGTACTGCAAGAAATATCATCCCGTTCAATTTCAGTCATAAAATGATTGAGTCACATCGACGACAATGAACAATGTCATTTTCAATGATACAGACAATATCTTTAGTTAGCGAAAGTGGCATTCAAAATATCTTGGCGAAATCCAAAACAGCGTTTATTACTGTTAATGCAGAAAATCAGTTGTACACTTCCAAATGAACTTCCATTTCCTCTTACATTTGATTCAAATCTATTGTACATTTTTTCCGGAGAAGTTAGCTGCTCAATGAAAAATATTGTATTGTATTTAGTATGTGGGAAATGTAGCTTGCTGCCCAAAATACTTGTGTAGAACAATCAAATATACATACTTTCAGGTAAAATACATTTCACCATGAAATCTGTCAACAAACTGATTGTATGCCTTTAAATGCAAATGACACATCTCAAGTAACATATCTTACACAGTTGACCATACCACAAATTAGCAGCAGGAACAAGATGATTATTACGTGAGATCTAGTGCTTCAATTCTATTCAAAAGGACATGGGAGTATTTTATTGCACTTCTCCAAGCATAGTCTTCACACTCATGGAACACACTTGCATAATGTGTTAAAATGAAAATAAAAACATGTACATGAAAAATACAATTAAAAATGTAATTGTTGTTACAATATATTAGTATATCTAATATAGCTATTTAAAACAGGACTGGTAAATTGGCTTCTATTCTAGAATTGTTCTACTCTACAACAGTACCTATACTTGTACAAGATAGCGTTCCTCAGCTAGATTAAGGTAATGTAGAGTCTACAGGATCTGGACGGGAGAAGCTTACTGAGAAATGTGCTGAGCATTTTTACAGTATATATATACTAACCATGATATGAGAAAGAATTGTGAAAGCAGCTGTAATTTTTAAACCCCAATTTAAGAATAAAAATAAACATTATGAGAATCTTGTGGATGAGAAAGTTAAAGTGCCATTGAGCAAAGAATCAATCTAAGATTCTATAGAGACATAAATGAAAATGGATACATGTACGTTCAATTCTTGAAATATTACTTGAATCATAGCTAGAAATGTGATACCTGTCCATAGAAACAGGTATTATGTTACAGAAAATACTCTCTTATGCTGTGGTCTTCATAACTGTATTGAATATCCTTTATATTCTTGTTATATTCAGTACTTTATTTAGATTTTTCAGTACCTTGTTTAGATTTTATATAATCTTTAAACAAATAGTATCATGCTTATGCCATCAATATTTATTTGTTCTTTTTCATTTCAAGTGTTATATGTCTAACCAGAGGTTAAGTCTTAAGATAGAAATTTAATTTTAGCCAATTCTGATCTGAAACAACATAAATTACCCGGTTTTTTTTTCAAATGGACATTTAACCCTTTCTCTGCTGGATTAGACACTAATCTTTAGGGCATCTCCAGGTGCCTGCTGCAGGGAGAGGGTTAATTCAATGTTTTCTCATCAGATGTTATTTTACTTTTTCTTTTCCTTGCATTCAGACTTTATATAATTTAGCATGAAGTTGATAAATGACAAGACATTATAAGGTGACCTAAATGAAGGACAAATAATACATAAGAGTTTTAGCACTTGTGTGCATTGACAGCTGACCTTGACCTGACTTCACTGTTGAGACAACATCCGTGTTTCATATTCATGTAAAGCATTGGGAACTCATTATTTATCGTTATCCATCTCCATTATGAATCTATAAAATAAAACACATACAATTGCATCACCTCTGAGCCTAGCAGGGTTAGCAAGAAGATGAATCATGAATGTATAAAATTATTAATGGCCGACAAATCATCTGAACAGCACAGTACACCCAGGCCCAGCAGCTGCTCATGCATAGCTTTGTAAAACAAATACTAAATTAAAAGTGGTGAGTACGACAACTATAGTGTGATTTTACCTATGCCCATTATTGCTCATATAGAGCCATTTATTTGTAAAAATCTGATCTTTCAGGCCTGAAAAGTCATGCAAATCCATCAAAATAAATTATTTTGTTGATGATAAACGATCAATGTTTTAAAAATGGTGTATATTCACGGGGATTCCCCTCGATTTTAGTCACATGGTTAGAAGAGTGCGTCATGATTAGTCCTCGGCCAGACGGTTGTTGGACACGGTTGAGAGGTCACACACTCCAGCTCACCAGCAATTTATGTAAAATAAACAAACTGAATGCCTTGAAATATTTATCGATATCAAATAATTTGGGAGGAAAATAATCATTGTAGGATCGTCAGTTCTTTAGGTTTATATAACATGAACTTTCTGTATGAAGCACTTTATGTATGAAAATATATAGAAATAGAAATAGTACAAGTACAGAAATATGGGAATGAGATGAACCAAGTTGGTAGAGGAGAGAAAAATCATGTTTGAATAGAGTAGCAATTGAGAATAAAACAAAACGATGTACAATGCTTAACAAAACAACAATTTCAGACTTAGTGATAAAGTTAAAACTAGATACTATTTACTATACTATCATGGCTTACTATTTACCAGCCAGACTTTATATGCCCTCAAATCCATATACCGTAAAGGCCGTATATTGATAGCTTGAAGCACTATACGGCATATAAAGCACAGCTGAGAGCATATAAAGCCCAGTGAAAGTGGAAGAATTTCGAACTACTTTCTATTAAGAAGTGGAATCACTCATAGACCCGATCCATGTACGCTACCAACAAGGCTGGTTTTGTATTTTCACACTTGTTGTCGTAATTGTTGATTAATGTGACAAATGTTCAGTATGCTTTTATGTACAATAAAAATGCATATAATGAGGGAGGCTCAAATTTACTGTGTCACTTTCTAACACACGTAGACCTATATGTAAGACTAACCTATTTACTATGCATATACATGACAAATTCATATAAATATTGTTTTCCCTCGCAATTAACAGTTCCTAAGGCATGAACATCCCTCATAATGATGTTTCTGATGGCTAGCCTTAATTCATTCTGAATGTAGGTGCTTATTCGACATATGCACAGATAACATGCACGAATGCAAGCGTAAATGCACAAAATGCGACACAGTATTTTGTGTAAGTACATGAATGCAAAGGTTACTATTCACACTTGCGCAGATAAAATGTGCAGTCTTATCTGCTGTATCAGTGATCAAGTTTCCAGCATGAACATGCCTTTCAGAGTGCATACATGGACAACATAGTTCCACACCTTTGTGACAATTTCTGTCATAAAAGTAGCATTATAGAACTTAATTTTGAAGCCATGATTTAAAACAGTAAATACACTCGGAGCATAGTATCTCATCTTCCAAGTGTGGAAACCCCGAATACGCTCACTCACCCCTAATACGCTCACTCACACACTAATATGCTCACTCACACCCTCCACCCCCCACCCCCACCCCAACACAAATACATGCAT
>JAUTBQ010186493.1:0-10622 GCA_032361185.1 Lepetodrilus ovalis | reverse complement strand
GCAATACAGATATCATCCTTGGTCTGTCAGTACCAGCCAGTGCTCGCAGGTTTACTGCAACATTCAGCGCTACAGATGTTGCTGGTTTTCTCCTGCCCTAAACTGACAAGTCGTGATCTTGGTGAAAGATTCTAGAAAGTGCCTCTAAACTCCATTACCAAAAATAATAATTGCTTACACAATGCAAACATTAAAGAAGCATTCTCTCTTGAACCCGAATTATTTAAATATTATATTACATGTATACAGAAAGATTTATTAACAAAGTCTTTTTAATTGTTTCAGATGAATCTGGACAAGTTTGTTCAGCATTTGACGATCAGCAAGAATGCAGGATCACACCTGTTTTGGGTGATGGACAAACTCTTGCAGATCGAGAGGCAGGTGAACAACGGCATCACGGCCTTGACCCCACAGGGCGACCTTACCCAAATCATGGCAACCATCAACAACCTGGACCAGAAGGTTCAGGAGATGCAGCGACAGTCGCAGCCCAGCGACCACTCGCAGGTCACGACCAGCCAGCTCCAGGCCACTGAGGCCAAAGTGTCAGCCTTCGAGCCCATCATAGGCGTGCTCCACAAGGAAATCGAGCGATGTCTGCTGGTCATTGAGTCATTGGAGCGGCAGCAAATTTTGGAGAAGCAGAGGTCTGAGCAACTCGGCCAATTGGTGGAGCAGATGGACCAGAAGATGAAAGCAATGGAGCGGTCCGTGGCACTGAAGGAAATCCAGTTCGCGGAGCACGACCTCCGCATGCAGTGCATAGAGCTGGCCAGCTACGACGGTACGCTGCTGTGGAGGATCAACGACGTCTCCAAGAAGCGCCAGGAGGCAGTGACGGGCAAGGTGACAAGTCTGTACTCTCCGGCGTTCTTCACGGGCAAGGTCGGGTACAAGATGTGCGCACGGATCTACCTGAACGGCGACGGGATGGGCAAGTCTAGTCACATCTCGCTGTTCTTCGTGGTGATGAGAGGCCACTACGACGCGCTGCTGCCCTGGCCGTTCCAGCAGAAGGTGACGCTGATGATGATCGACCAGAACTTCCGAGAGCACATGGTGGACACGTTCAGACCCGACCCGACCAGCTCCTCATTCAAACGGCCGGCCACTGAGATGAACATCGCCAGTGGTTGCCCACTGTTCCTGCCGTTAGCCAGACTCAATGACCCCACTTCCGGCTACATCAAGGACGATGTCATGTTCATCAAGCTGATCGTGGACTCGGACGGCCTGGACAAGTTCACCGAGTACAATCCGCAGAAAAGCGCAGTGCCGTTACAGACGCCGTCCATGAAGAAGTAGCGTCGGCTTTAACACTGTCCAATCAGATACAGCATCGTTGGGATAGGAGCTTCCCTGTGCTAAATCCTCTGATTGAAAATAAGAGAAGAGTTTTGTGAATGATTAACCTTCTACATGACCCGTTCTGTGGACAACTGTAGATGTCCCATATGACAGACAGTGGTTAATCCAGCATGTAGGTTATTCGAACAACATTGCACCTGAGGGAGCTGTTAGCTGTTTTAGCCTACCATAATTTCCTGCGTATAGCCCGCTACACTGTATAGCCCGCAGGGGACCAAATACGTCAATTTAGAAAAGGATATCACTATTATAGCCCACTCCTGCTTATATACCGTGGCATATAACTTTAATACAAAAGATGAAGCAACAAACGTGACATTTGCTTGAGCGTGTATATCATGTTGAGTAGACATGTAATTAGCTGATTGTCTTGCTTTGTCTCGTGTTGTATTAAGGCAGAGTTGGTGGAAAAGAATACAATTTGCGACCCCAGTGATAACTAACTTAGCTGTTTTTGTTTCATTTTTCATTTTGATTGTGTAAATCGTCAGATTACCCGCATCTCCTAAACATTGTTTGTTTTAACATATTGCCCACGGGCTATGCACAGGAAATTACAGTATTCCCAGCAACAGGCCAAGATTGCAACTATAATTCAGCAATGATAACGTAGAAATAATTGTTTAATGCCTTCAATATGATATTGTAACTATTCACAATGTATCATATTTTGTTGTTTTTCATGTACATAATATTGCATTACCCTTTACATAATTGCAGTTTCTTTGATTATATACTTGACTATGTTTGTATTTCGAACAACAATATGTACATGTACTACATGTATATATTTGTTATTATGTAATTGTTATTATGTTATTATGTAACCAATCAACAACGAAGATAACACTACAATAATTGCCCTAATAATTCAAACAAGAGAAACTAATTTAATTTGTAGCTGTTCAAATTATTATAAACATGCAAGAATTGAAAATGATCAGTGTTCGTATAATGTAGGAACAACACAAAGTAAATGAAATGGTAAATATATGAAACATTATTTTTCTTTAATTGTTGAAATACAATATTGTGTTGAAAAAAATGGTCGTGCTACCATGCACTCCTTTCAAGGAACAAAGAAACCTGGGAAAATATAAGTATATACTATAAGTACTGGAAGGTCAAGGAATACTATTTAAAAGCATACTATCACATATTTCAATAAACATGTAGCACTATTTGAATAATAAATGCAAACTACATCCATTTGTGATACTTGCCATGATAGAGTGTCCCCTCGATATAAGGCTGTTCGATACAGAGCGGATTCGGATATAAGGCTGGGTCAGATGTGGATCCCATTTCTATTTTTGTTGTTTACTTGTACTATCCTATAAGGCTGATACCATAAGGCTGGGGGTATGTCATGGACCCCAAATTCAGCGTTATATTGAGGGGACACTGTATTAAATAAATATACAAGAATATGTATAATGACAGCATTGGATAACAAGAAGATGCTTATTTTAACATTTAAATTCCCTAAATATATATACTTGAACAGCAAATTCATTAACCCTTCCCAGCCGGCATACCATGTAGATATGATGTTGAATTGATGTTGAAACCAAATCAGAGATGTCGCGATGTAAAACCAACGTAGTTTAGACATTGTATGCTATGATGAGCCAGCTGGGTTGGTTTTATTTATATAATAATGATGGATGTTTGCCATTTTCATCCAGGAATAAATTGCCTTCGTGACAAAGAAAAAATTATCCTACATTATATAGTGCTTGGTCCATATAGATGCACAGAGACACTGAGCTGTTTATGTCTAATGGCAGAAACCTCATCGAAATAACTGTGTATTTATATTTATATCATTTCCTTTTAAACATCTATACTCAGACAATGTCTGCATTAGAATAAGATGGAAATCTAAACAGGAAGTATAACACAACCACACACACACACACAGACACACACACACACAGACGCACACACACACAGACACACAAACACTGTATTCACAATAAATCGCTATGGGATCAACCACAGCTAACACCAAGGACTAAACTATTGCTGTCAAGGGTCAAACCATTGATATCATCAAGGATCAAACCACTGATACCAAGGATAAAACCACTCATGCCAATGATCAAACCACTGATACGAAGGATAAAACCACTGACACCAAAGATCAAACCACCGACACCATGGATCATACCACTGACACTAAGGATCAAACTACTGACACCAAGGACCAAACCACTTACACCAAGGATCAAACCACCGACACCAAGGATCAAACTACTGACACCAAGGACCAAACCACTTACACCAAGGATCAAATTATTTAACTATTATTTTATGTATTAAAAATGAAGAAGCATGAAAAACATGCCCAAAATAGTGTAATTAAAATAAAATAAAATAAAACCAATGACCAAGGATCAAACCACAGACACCAATGACCAAACCACTGACATCAAGGATCAAACCACTGACACCAAGAATCAAACCACTGACTCCAATGACCAAACCACTGACATCAAGGATCAAACCACTGATATTAAGCATCAAACCATTACTGCCAAGGATCAAACCACTGACTCCAATGCCAAGGATCAAACCAATGACCTAGTGGGGAAGAAGAGAAATGGAAAGTTCCAGGTTCATAGGATCTATTCAGTGGATGTCAAGGGATTATCTTTCATCTGATGTAATGTCTACGACAGGCCATATGGACAGTGCAGATAGTATACTAAACAAATTAGTCTATTCAGACAAAGTGAACTGAAGTATCCTAGCTTTGTACAGTACTGGACGCTGTGAAAACAACAGTCATAATTGCGTGTACCAAAGTGTCCCTCGATAGTGTTTAAGGCTAACTAGGTTTCATAGTATATCAGATATGGACAGCTAAACAAGAAGTGGACAGATATTAATTTCCCAATGGCCAGTTTGATAAAAACATTTGACAAAATTTCACAAGATGAAAGGGTCAGGGTGGGGGAGGTATCTCAGTTTAGTTTTCATTCCCTTATCAATGGGGAAAATAATTCTCAATTTGAATAGAAACGACATTGATGAGTGATGTGGTTCTGATTGACGAAGTCTGCTGATACAAATAACATCTGTACCTTGTTGCATATAGAATGGTTCGCTTTGAAGACAGTGTCTGGCAAATAGAAGGATGTAAGATGCTAAAAGATCAATTGGTCACTTACCGAAATTACTGGATGAGCGAACAAAGAGGACAAATATTCATAAAAGGATGGTAAATAAATTTATGGAACTGCTGAACATTACTCTGAACTTGAATGGTTAACCTTTGAACGAATAATTCTTACAACTTTTATGTGGGATTTTTCGTATACTGGTTTACTCCACTTAGCGTTGCTTTGTTGCAGGTTGAAAGAAGTTGAGTTATCTGGGACTTAGTGTTGTTTATCAATGAGTACACAGGAATCTTCAGATGATTGAAACATTCGCATAAAAAACCCAACATGTTTGCCATTGCTGTTTAACTGAGACCAAAAGACCGTCAAGCTGGTAATATATTAGACACACGCAATAGCCATTTATAATACGTTTATTGAAACAAATTAATGAAACAAGGAAACTTAAGTTGTAAACCTCATTTGAAACAAGTTAAAGAATATTAAAGTATGCCCCCCAAACCCAACCCCCGATCCAAGGTTATTGGAGATGAACAGATGGGGATGCATAATTGTACAGGATAAATCTTAACATATAAAATAAATGTATTCTGTTAAAAGTAGTAGTTGAGTGATTATGGAGTTTAAGGTCGCTGTGGGAATCTTCCACGCAATTGTGACAATAAAAATATTTAATTATTTAAATATATGCGGTTTAAAAATGAAGAAGCATGAAAAACATGAATTGGTTAGAATTATGCACATGATGTAATAGCTAGATGAATAGTTAAATTACGTATATGCTAAAAGTCGACGCATGAAGAAAATTCATTAGCAGAAATTGTGTACATTTATTGGTCTTAGATGCATTATCATTCATCATTTCCAATGTTATGCTCTTATTAAGAAACTTTGCAAATGAGATATATTAAAAACATTGGCTTTCCTGTACGAAATGGTGCAATCTAAGGGAACTGTAGCAATGGTATAGTGCATGGCTAATGTTGGAGTTATGATCAATGTACGTTGTTTCTTACAAGAGAGTCCAGAATAATATATATTAACATTGCTTAATAATATATGACATGAAAAACCAAAAATGACCCAGAAAGAGATAAGAAGACAAGACATTGTAAGCTATTGAATGACAGAAATGCTTCTATCATACATTGTACATTCCCATATGTTCACGATGACCAACAAAAAGCATTTTCCGCATTCTCATGTAAATCAGCATATAGTTTTCCCTCGATATAACGCTGAAGTTGGGGTCCATGACATACCCCGCGTTATAATACCCGCCTTATACAATATTACAGATAAATAACGAAAATAAAAATGGGATCCACGTCTGACACCCACGTTATATCCGAATCCGCGGTGCATCGGACCGTGTTATATCGAGAGGGCACTGTACATATATATATATATATGGCCTCTTTCTGATATTGTTAGCAGGCACAATCTCTGCAAGGTTCTACGGATTACTGATGATGGACACCTTATTGAACTGACAGCTGTTTACTTTATGAGTACATGTACTTTCAGCCCTGCTTACCTAACTAGTTATGATATCTCCTTGGAGTCAAATATAAGATACACATATTACTGAATTTGGTTCTTACATAAACTGATAAGCCATGATATAAATGAAAGAATATTGAAAGCCACTCTAAATTACAATTTAAAAAATAATAATAAATACTGTTTATTGCAAGGCAAGCTACTAAAAATGTATTTTGAGGAAATGCAAAGTTGCAGGTTTCCTCCTGCCCTAAACTGACAAGTCGTGAAATTAGTGAAAGATTCTAGAAAGCAACTCTAAACCCAAATACCAACCAAAAAAATATGTAATCTTGACAAAGTGACATTTAATTTTGGAATATTGTGAGGATAGTCTTCATGAAACATGGTAAAAGTTATTGGCTGCAAAGACTACAAAAATATATTAACAACAGGTTTTAACTTGGATGCAACGATAAGAAAAACCATGTTACATGGTAGTTACTGTATGCCATTAACATTAGCTGAGAAATATGGGTGCCTTGCTACTATTTATGTCGACAAATAAGGTTAAGACAAATAAAATTAAAAGGTCATAGATTCGGCCAATCAGAATGCTCCTTTTTGCCCTATCATTCTGTTGACATGAGAACATGTGACTTACATTGCTCTGTAGTGGGATGGCCACATGCAGATTTTTTATTTTCCGTGTACTTTTGGGTAGAAGCATGAATTTGGCAGATAATTACATTGATCCATTTGCTTACACATTTCTACATTTCATAGGCAAGACTTGGACTGGGGAAGTATTTTTTAGAATACATGACATCTATGTCATTGTACTCTCTTCAAAACACACATTATAGTGAGCTTTTAATTCCGGTCAATTCAATTTTGGCCAAAATCTTAAAAATCGAAACGTCGATTTATGTTTGCAAAACACAATTGAACGTCACGAAATGTCATTCCTGATAAGGGTATTACAGTGGACCAGATACACAGTGTATGCAACAGCAGTGACTGGGTGTGCCTCTTAACCCTCTCCATGCTGAAGGCAACCAGAAATGCCTTAAAGAGCAGTGCCTGTGCATAATCCAGCAGGGACATTAAATGGATAAGGAGTGGAATATTCACACCTCTGCCACTACTACCATAAGGACAGTAAATAGACATAAAATTACCTAAGCTGGTCAAACATTTGCATTATGAACCGACATCGCTCATGCCTGACAACAGTCCAACATGCACATTTTGATGATCACGTCATTTCCAAATATCTTCATTAATTCCATCAGTACAAATTCTGGTGAAATACAATCACATCAATCATTTATTGATTATTCCAACAACAAATTCGATCATAAGGTGTTTGTGAAAAAGAGAAATTATTTGAAAAACAAAAATTGTATGGAAACGTGTTGAATTACGACTGAACTGGAATTTAATTATTGTAGAACGTTTCTTGGAAAAATGGTATGAAGCCAACAAGTACTGCTGGTAATTTTTGTCTTCCAATCTCTGAGGAATACCTCAAAAGGACGCAACAAATGCAAGACGTCTGTAATTTTATTGGAAAAGCATAGACCAACATTTAATTATTAGACAATGATATATATGTGATCTGTAGCCCACTTATTAGGGGCGACTATCACAGGGAATGTCACTATCATGAAAGTATTGTGATAGTGAGAATTACTATCACGATACTATCACAATTTGACAAACATATCACAATAGTATCATGATAGTACTTGAATATGCAAAATGAATGTTAACGACATGTTAGTAGCTATAATCTATTAATTAAAATGTATTTAGGCATTATTTTGTATCAATAAAGTATCCTATTCAGAAATTGGATATCTTCCCCTCAATATGTTGCAATTGACGTCATTAGCAATGTTTCCAATGCAAGTTAAACGTATCCGTTACAGTCAGGACAAGTTGGAGTATCTGAAAAGAAGCCAAGTTAAAGAGAGAAAATAAAACTATCAAATTTATCGATATTCCATCATGCTATCGGCAATTGTTATCGATTGCTAAGTTTGCTATCGATAAATTGCTATCGGGACACACACTATCGTCATAGGTCGACTTATCAACTTATCATTACACCCCTACTACTAATACTTGTTGGAATATTTATATGAATAACAGCAAACTGTAGATGATACGTGAGCTTATAACTAGATAGCGACATTACCTTGTCTTAACATTACCATCGTAAATTTGAACTTTGAACTTGAATTCCTTGAGTAAACCCAAAAATTGCTATTAAAACATATGGTACACACTGTTTTAGTTCAAACCAATCCTTATTTATTACCTTAAGAAGAAATTTTGAAAATGTGCTATTTAAATACATGGGCTCTCCTGTTACAAACCAAAGCTTTTCAATTGAATAATTGCTTTATGGCTGTGGGAATATTTCATCTAAAGGTGACAACTCAATCCAAAGCCATCCCTTTAGCTCTGAATTCTAATGTTCTACCACTGTGCTACCACCCGCCCATAAGAGATCCCTATAAGAGTGCTTGTTTTCTCATAGTAGATATGAAAGCGTAGTGAACCGATATCCTGACGTTCCATAGAAGACCACCAATACCCTAATGGTAATCATGGCCCTTCAGATCAAACGCCACAAAGAAAAGGAGGACACCAAATAAATAAAAGTTTAGATGTATTCCAGGTGTCTTCAAAACACTGGACTCAATGTGTGGCATCCAGATAACTCAATATCTAATTTTATTGCCACTCTTTAAGATCCCGTGATTTTGGAAAGTGACATAGCCAGATGTCAGGTGTGCCGAGGGTAAATGCTTCGCCTAAATAGGTGTGGACGTACTGGCCCTGCCGTGCTGACATGTACTGTAATAAATGGACTCATTTATAGAGTTTCTTCTCCTCAACCTGTTTGTGGAAAATACGACCTGAAAGGAATGTACTATACATACCCTATTAGAAGCTCTAAAACACTGCTCCAAGGATAAGGATGATGGTGGTGATGCTGCTGTTGCTGCTGATGGTGATAGTGATTAGATTATAATGGATGATGATGATGATGATGATTCTATTGCTGCTTCTGATAAGCATGATCATGATGTTTAATAGTCTCTGCTCAACTTATTATTTTTAATTTGTTATTTTTCTTTTATTCACGATCATGTTTAATAGTTTCTGTTCAACATATGTGTTGCAAATATTAATACCGGTATGTCAGGAGATACCAGGGTGTAGGCTTCACATTATCATTGTTAAAAAAGTCATCCTTAAATTTGGTGAACATGCCCTAGTACACTTTATGCCCTCGCGAGGACAGACAAATTATGTGATATTACAAGTGAATATTCTCAATTATTTCCTCTATTTCTGTCATAACATAACTACCAGTTCAGTTTCATAATGATAAAATCAATACAGTCCTATGTATTGACATATATTTGTTAGGAAACTCAAAATGATTCTTATCTAATCAAATTGTAACTATGCATATGATCGCTCCTTGAGCTCAAATTGATATGAATAGTAAGGGAGAAGTGTAAAACTGCTAAATGATGATGATGATGATGATGATGAATGATGATGATTTTAATTTTTTTATTTTGGTAATGGGGTTTAGAGTCACTTTCTAGAATCTTTCACTAACATCACGACTTGTCATTTTAGGGCAGGAGGAAACCTGCAACATCCATAGTAGCGCCGATTGTTGAAGTAAACCTGCGAGCACCGGCTGGTACTGACAGCTCTCTAGAAAGTGCATCCTATCAATATCCGGTCAGAAATGTAACTTTCCTCGCATATTGATGGTGGGGACCCTCCGAGGTGGGATATAAACTTGGGACCTTTAGCTCTGAAGTCTAACATTCTATCACTGCGTTACCACCCACCACATGATAATGATGATATGACTTAGTAGCATTAACGAAAAAAAGAAGATTCTCAATTCAGAAACATGTTTTCTGTTGAAGCATGCACTTTAGCCATGTATTTTCAGGCTAATGGTACTTTGTAAATTTCAAAGCAATTTAATTCTGGTAGTTTTTCCTCAATATAGACATGCTTATTGTACTTTCGGTATAAGTGGTTCTTCAGTGTTGACATTGTAAAGAGGTAGTGGCATGATAGTGAAGTATTTGACGTGTCTCTGTTTAAACTCTAATGACTCTGTCAAGCAATGCTAAATTCCATCAACCTCAATTTAAATGTGTCAGTGGCCATATCGATTTATCATCTCGGATAATTTTCCTTTCATGTTATAAATGTAATGGTAGTTCCTGAAATTATTCTTATACTACACGTATTAATAATTTGTAATTAATTTCATTATATTTATTAGTCATAATGCATAACTGAATTGAAATTGGTTTTGTCGTGCATGGAATAATCTAATCATGGTACCAATCCCTCCCAAAAAATATGGATAATTCACGTAATTCAGTTAGCTTGTACAACTTCCAGCTGTATTTCTTATTAATATTGATGTTGACAAATTCCTGCATAACTCACCAGTCTGTCATAATTATTTTTTATTTTTTATTTTTGTATTTATTTATTTATATATGTATTTTTTATTTGGGGTTTAAAGTCACTTTCTAGATTCTTTCACTAATATCATGACTTGCATGCATATGTACTGCTTGA
>JAUTBQ010186482.1:0-10622 GCA_032361185.1 Lepetodrilus ovalis | reverse complement strand
AGTATTATTGTTCTTATTGATATGTCGTCGCCTATGGGTGAGATATTCCCGCTGCGACGTAAAGCAATCATTCAATCCAAAAAAGGCTAACAATGTTCCTTACAACTGCTAACAATGTTACTCATTTACCTCTCGAGAGTGGACGTCTTCAGCTGTTGCTTCATCTCGTCTCGGAGGCGCTCGCTGGACAGATATGGAAGACTGTGTTCCGCCGAGGAACTGATGAGGTCCTCCGCTTTGAATGGTCCTCCCTGCATCAAGCAAAGTCATCCCAGTCTATTGGAGTCATCCATACCTCCAAACGTTTATCATATGTTGTAACAAGGAAATTTTAGGGAAGAACAAAACCACAATCACCAAAAATACCTTCCCGGGGGAAAAGGTTTGTCGTTTAAATACAATAACATTTATTGATCACTAAAAAAATGTCATTTGAAATATTGTAGGGCAAAAGTTGTATTGTGATCATCTAGTAGGGGGTAAATAAACGGGGTGAGACATGTATGTAATAGCACTATACTACACCATACTATACTCTGGGTGCTAGAATAAACACGCGGAAAGCTGTGTACATTGTCTGCATGAATTAAAAAAAAAGGGTCTTTCGATCACTTGAGGTACCATGGTTACTTGGTAGCTATTACAGTACTACGATTCAACATGGCTATGTTTGCGAAGACGGCAGTATTTAGTGAAACATCTCCAAAACAAACTCAACAGATTAGACAATATCACTACAGTTTCTGCAGAATACGAACCCACATTAATTTTCCGGACCCATCTAGATACTCAGGTGTCAAAAATGAATCTGCACTAAATACCTACAGAAACACCCTTGTATGGTCTAATTATCTGGTGAAAGAATTATTACTAAAGATTTTTTTTTGACACTTCATTCACAAAAACAAATTACACAGAATTACGTGTTTGTCTCCCTCTCTAAGCAGTCCGACACTTTAAACCAGTTCCACCACAGTAATGTCTAATGAGAATACCAAGCTTTAACTGGTACTTCTAGTAACGAGCAGAGGTCAAATATTCACACCGACAATACAGACAGACAATCAATGTTTTTGTAAGCTCCTTGCACAAGGGAGATAAAACAATTGCTACATATATAGTATGCTATGATATATAGCCAGTGAATATCAATATGTGCAGTGAATCTGTGCGAACATATTACATTGCTGAGATATATAGAAGTCGTAGTAGGCTATATATATACTGCACAAGCCAAGAAATAAGCAAAATGAAGATAAATTGTGTAGGAAATCAATTGTAATCATGGGGTAAGTATATCTTGTGTTCATAACACACCACGTTAATAACTTCAGATTATGAAAAGAAATTATTGCAAAGCGAGTTGTTAATCAATATTTGATCATTGATATTGAATTAAGAAGTGTGAACACATATACAGCATATACAGTGGCCCCTCGATATAAGGCTGTTCGATAAGCATTATATCGAGGGGGCACTGTATATATATATAGCTTAAATCATTATTCTAAATCAGAAAACATGTATTTCTATCATGTAACAATTTATCCAATTTGAGACACAATTATGTGATACAGTTACTTTGTCATGTGACACAACTATCATGTAATGTGACACAACTATCATGTAATGTGACACAACTATCATGTAATGTGACTACTACCACAAAGGTGTGAGTGTTGAAGAGGGAAGGGGTAACTATGTAAATTATAAGAAGATTTTAATATATGTTTTAGTGGGTGAGAATATGATATTGTGAGTTGACTTACATTGTGACCAGATGACTGTATAAGATACACAGAGATATTGTCAAATGTCATTATTACTGATAAATGAAGTCGATATTATGAGGTAGGAAGTATCGATAAAATTAACTGAAGACTAATGAGATGTCAAACATTAAAATGACAGAGCAAAAAACATGAAGCAACAATGAGTGGGAGAGAACATATATGAAACAGACAGTGCCAATCATGGGATTCAAACCCGATTTGCTGGATTGTGAGTCCAACACTCTACTGACTGAGCCAAAGGGGTGATCCTACTGGCCGTGACCAATAGGAGCATGTTATATCACACCAAGCTGTCTATACATGCCATAGTACAACATTCTCTAGCAAACAACTACTTTTCTTCCATAAACATGTTCATGCTTGTCATGATCCGAGTGGAAATTAAAATTGATCACCAGGCCCAATTTGTAATAATAACAGTACATTGCTTTGTGATAGTAGATTTCATCAGCACAAATGACATTAATATCAATGTTACTGGCTAAAGCTCCCATGGGTTGTAACGTATGAAATAGTTGACAACCTGCATGTTAGAGGATGCAAGTTTAAGGAGGCACTCACCTGCAGTAGTTTGGCGATGATGACAGAGATCATCACACAACTGGCTACACAGCGACTATCGGCATGAGTGGCGCGGCAGATCCTCACAGCGTTGGCCTTGACCTCCGTTAGGTCATGGAAGAACGGTACGCCTGCACGAACAATCCGTGTTTGTGAACAGAACATCTTCCAAGCAATCTCATATTAACTAGACTCTAAATTTGTCACAAATATTGGAAATAACATAAATATAAAAAAAAAAAAAGATTACTATAAAAATAGAAGAAAAGAAATTTGACTCATCATAATAACCAGTCAATAATGAGCAAAGGTAAAACAACAAGATCGACAATGACTGTGGTATAATGAAAAAAAGCTGTTATGTAACGTGAGACATGACACTACCCGGTCATAAGCATCTTGACCCTAAGATTGCGAACAAAACTTTGAGTTGAGCATGAGTTCGTACTAAAAACGGTTTTGTAACCTCGGTGCTGGCTGTCCTAAAGAAAAGATACATTCTTTTAAACAGGAACCGCATATCTAATTTGAGATGGTACTAACACACCTAGAATGGCGGTGCGTACAATGGCGCCGTTGTCAGTGCCGAAGTGGTCACAGCAGCTGACAGATGCTGTGCTGTAACTGCGCAGGTCCGGCAGGCTTTGTCGGGCTGACTGCAGGCTCATCACGTTCTCGTCAAACAGGCTCTCCGTGTCGCTGAACTCAAATCCGTTTTCCACTGGGACGTTCTCTAGGAGAATCTTCTCTGCCGTGCCATGGGGGTCGTCTGCGAACGTCTTCATTCTCACGATCTGAAATACAGCCAATCAAATTAGCCTATTGCCTAGAACTGTTACCGTGGAAATACGATCCAGCTGTAACAGTTCTGCCAGTGAGCCCAGCATTTCTGACGATTACCACTGTTTATGAGTACAATTTCATGCTCAAGCTCAGATGTTATGAATTGTGGATTTGTGAACAAAACTTGGAGTCAGATGAGTTTGTACTCAAAAAGTTTCATAATATTGGGGCCTGGTATCTTTTGTTAGATCTCTATATTTTCAAAACTACAAAAACTTCAAGTCATGTCAAAACTGTAGTTACTGGCTGCTACAATATACAGTGTCCCCTTGATATAACATACTAACACCATTTTTGGTATCTTAAAGTACCAGCCTTATATGATAGGCCAGGTAAATAACAAAAATAAAAATGGAATCCACATGTGACCCCGCCTTATATCCGAATCCGCTGTGTATCGAACCGTGTTATATCGAGGGGACACTGTATATTGATCTATCTCTGTATGTATATATAAAATGTCACATGACGTATGTTCACCTTCTGTGTAGTCTCGCTGAGGATGACTCCTTCGGAGTCGCCGAGTTCAGGGAAGCCATGTCTGTGCCACGTCTGGAGCCGCTTGGCGAAGTCGAGCTCATCCACCACACCACCCCACGACAGTATGGACTCCATCACCAGCATCTGCAGCAACACATGTGTACTCAGCAACAGAATCAATATCTGGAGCAATACATGTGTACTTAGCAACAGAATCAATATCTGGAGCTATACATGTGTACTTAGCAACAGAATCAATATCTGGAGCTATACATGTGTACTTAGCATTATAACCAGCATCTGGAGCAATGTATGTGTACTCAGCAGTCGTGGCCTATGGGTGAGATATTCCCGCTGCGACGTAAAGCAATAATTCAAACAATCAAAGTGTACTCAACAACAGCGCATAGATACCCAAATGACTAGTTGACTAGGAAAATCTGATAGTTTAGCCCAAAGAATAACCATATCCACATGTAATATCACATTCATATTGATAAAACATATGCCATGGAGAGGTTTGTGGCTGCATGCCTCATTGATGGCGATCAGGAAACTCACGAAGACGTCAAAGTTCCCAGTCCAGTCCCCCCTCCTCCACCGTACACGGTGCTGATCCTGAATGATGTCATTGTAGCTGATGTTGTCCTTGCTGTAGTAGAAGTCACACTCGTCGTGTGTCATCCACCGCGTCGCCACACCCACTGCGTCACCAAGTGCCGCTCCATAGATCAATCCTGGTGACAAACAAAAAATTAACAACATGATGAAGGTTGAAGGTGGATTCATGGGCCAAAACCGAGTGAAATGTCTTTTAGATTGCACTAACTGGACAAAGTTCACGGTGATTAATAGACATATATCTGCTATTAAATTTGTCTGAGAGTATCATAACTATCAATTCTCTTGTTTAGTGGATTATGGATTATCCTGAGGTAATATTGGCATGGGCAGACGGATATATAAATAAACATAATTTGATATCTTGGCCTGTCGGTCAAGTCTAATTAAGAAAATAGTAATAATTGGAGATTACGAATGGTCAGTTGACATGAAATACATAGAATTCATCAATATAATTGTTATAAACACCAGTAAACATGGTAAACCTAAATTGTTCAGATTGTAACTCACAACTATTTTCAAAGAACTGCTTGTCATTGTCAATAGCAGTAATTGTCGTAAATTAGATTTTTGTTACACATACAGTGTCCCCTCGATATAACGCTGAAGTTGGGGTCAATGACATACCCCTTGCGTTATAGTATCTGCCTAATACGATATTACAGGGAAATAACGAAAATAAAAATGGGATCCCCATCTGACGCCGCCTTAAATCCGAATCCGTGGTGCATCAGACCATGTTATATCGAGGGGGCAAGTTGTACATACCAGAAAGCAATCAAACTGTGTTTGACTTAAGTAGTGTTAACCATTGCATACCACTACTTGTTCATGCCCAACGATGGTTTATATAAATTGTTACTTCAACATTTATTATAATAATATTCTAAAAGCTTGCATACTGCCAGCAGAATATAATTAAAACAAATTATCTTATTGTCCAAAATTGAAAGAAAAATGGGGTCAGCGGATCCATAAACTAGGGTTGCATTCATGTTCAAGATCCAGTTATATTTGAATACTCAATACAATAAGCTACTCGTCTTGGCTGAAAGGGTTGTAAGAAAGATGAACACGGAAACCTTTGCATACGTTCAGTGCATACGCTTCATGGTTTGGGTTTTCATACAAAACACTACGGGCTCCAGACTATGGCTTTATCAAGTAGTAAAATTTCCATTTGCAAGAGATAATCATTCCAAGAAAAACAGATCAGGGTTCCTGACTAACATTTTGAGTTACTTGCCCGCAGGGCTAGTCAGGGCACCAAAGCATCTATATGTTAAAAAATAGGTAGCCCGCAGTACAATTTAACTTGCCCCTGTACGTCGGGCATACCTTAGTCCAGAGCCCTGCAGATCATGATTTAGCATAGACGATTTTGGGGAGATTTTCGTAGGCTCTCCAATGCTTCCTCTGGTCCTACATGTGGTTTCTTTACTCTTTCAACTCACCAATGATCTTGTCCCTGAGTTCGAAAGCATCCAACTGCGAGGCATCCAAGGGAGGTAACAGCGGCGTCTTGATCCTCATGGGCGTGTTGGAGGTCTGCGTCTGCTCCTGCATGTACTGGACCTGGGCCGAGTGTGGGTTCACCACGGAACTCTGCAGCTGGTTGCCACGGACACGGGGGAACTCGTTCAGTGGGGTGGTGGGTCTCTTAGGCATGTCGGACACCGAGGAGGAGTACAGCTTCTGCAGGAAGTGCAGTGTGGACACGGATCCCTCGTTGCAAATGGCCTGAGGAGGAATGTCCAATTTGTTCCCGCTGGCTATGAGCAAGGTCAAGGTCTTGCACGCGCCTAGGGACAACGGTATGTGTTTCAGCTTATTGCACGACACGTTGAGCTTCGACAGGGATTCCATCTCCCCCATGTCTGACGGGAGTTCCTTCAGCTGGTTGTAGGAGAGGTCCACGCGTTCAAGCTTGACCAGGTGGACGAAGGACTCGGGGAGGCCGCGGAGGCCGTTGTTGCTCAGGAGGAGAGTGCGAAGGTGGAACAGCAGGCCGAAGCTCTCCGGCAGGGCCTGGAGGCGGTTGTAGCTGAGGTCCACGTGGGACAGGTGGGGCAGTCGCAGCGGCAGTTCCGGTGGCAGCTCGGAGAGGGCATTGAACGACACGTTCATCCTCTCGTACAGCGATACAGCGTCGCGGATGTTCCATGGCAGCTCAGTCAGCATAGACTCATGGGCCTCTCCCTTCACGTGCTGTAAGGACAACAGGTCAAAGGGTCATGGTGGTAGAGCAGGTCACAGTAAATAGGTCACAGGATCATGGGAGTACACAAGTTTACAGGGTCAAGGTAGTACATAAGGGCATAGTATCATGGCAGTGCATACCCACATTGTGACAAATGATGTCGATATGATGTCGAATTGATGTTGAAAGAAACATTGTGATGTAAAACTAACGTCTTTTCAGCATTGTATTTACTTCATATGTAGTGATGTGCCGGCTGGTTAATGTCATAGTGTCAAGGCAGTACATATGTTAACAGGGTCAAAGTAGTACAACAGGTCACAGGGTCATGGCATTATAGCATATAGCAGGTCATAGGGTCAAGACAGCACACAAGGTCAAGTTTGGATGACAGATAAAAGGCAGTACAACATACATGTAACTTAAGTTGAAACTGAAAGACATTCGGAACATTACATAGCGAATGAGATATGAACGAGAGTGGAATATGCAGTGAGTAGTTTCAATCACATTAGAACACTGGATAACACAACAACGAATGCTTACCTTACAAAACTGTCTGTAGGTCATTTTCTTGCCCAGGTTGAGTTCTTTCCTTTCATCGGCCCGGACCGGGGCAAAGTCGTGAGCTTCAATGTTCCCCATGGCCACTCAGTGAAGGATGATGGTCAACAGTAAACAGTCAGCTGACGTCGCGGTAACAGCCAGCATAGCACTGCACATCGCCAGCAGACACCACCGCTTTCTGAAGATGAACATATGTTACATTTCAACAATATTACATAAGGTGCTGACAATTGCACGCTGTCAAATTTGATAAAATACATGTACTGCAAAGCAAGATACTAGTTCCATCTATATGATGTAGATAAGGTATACAAGCTTGATAATAGGTCAACTGTATACTAGACTAACTAGTTAAAATGAATGAATTTATGTCAAGTGAATGTGCTCTGAACTAGTCCAAAATTAGCATAAATATCTGTATGCCTGTAAAGACTAATCCTACTACTGTATGCTAATTAGAATTCTATTCAATGCTCTAGACTAGAACAAATGCCCGATGTACAGTAGTAAGTTGCACTGCGGTCAAGCTATTTTTTAACATATAGCACCTTTGTAACTTGCCCTGACTAGCACTGCGGGCAAGTATCTCACAATGTTAGTCTGGAGCCCTTTGATCCATTATTATTAATAATTATAATAATAATAAATAATTAAAGGCATAATATCACATATTTATGCTTGTTTTAGACTAGTTCTTAGCTATTACTGCAAAGTACATTCACTTGACATGCATGCAATCATGTTTGTACTTCCAAAATGCTTTCCACCGCTGCGTGGTTCACAAATCTCCACTCCAACCCTCTGATAGACAACAATCTTCTTTATACATCAGTAAAAGGGCAGATAACTCTAATCGCATTCCTTCTTAGAATAGTGATACATCACGGACAAGATAAATAGCGGAACGTTCCCTTATTCATGTTATTTAATATAAAATCTTATTTGTTTTAATATGTAACTATCGAGTACTGGGGATAATTACATGAGTAAGTAACAACTTTTGGGTGGATAAATCAAGCATTATTAATCTCAGATCAAAATTTGTTTGTCCATTATGCAGGTCAATCAACTGTGCTATTATGCCTTTAACTCGATGAAAGATTGATCCGATAATCCAGATTCACTTAAATATTCTATTTTAACAAAAACGGAAGTGTCCGGTATAACAGTCCGACTGTATATATATTATGTACACGGCCTATTATTAGGAGACAGCTTTTCTATAAAAAAAAATAAAATGGTGTACTTCAATTTTAGTAATGTATGGTAGGTGTAGTCTGGCCAAGTTTTTAGTTAACAGCTTAGTTTGTCGACATATTTCATGGTTAAACATAGTTTTACATTAACGTACATACATTTGAGTTGCATACACAACATCAGGGGGCGAGTGTTGGGTGGTGGGTTTGTTGCAGTGGAATGTTGTCTACAATACAGCAGAGAAATTATTTTGTGCATGTCAAGTGAATGTGCTTTGCAGTTATATCTAACACAGGCACTTGAATACACAAAATAAAAACTTATACCCACCCACTGACAACACCGAAGGGTACCCTTTCATACAGGAGAGCCTTGGGAATGTCCTTTGAAATAATTCAATACGATTGCAACACAAGTCAATATATGTATTAGTTTTCATGTTTTATTCACATTTCATGTCAGCAATATTCAATCATAGCATTATACAGCAAGTAGAATGAGGCTGAAACTACAAAATGGTCAATGTGCAATGATAGAGTAATAATGGAATGCACTGCAAACTGTATTGCCAAAGCATAGACATAAAAATAAATTATAGTTAATGTTAAATGGAACCAAGAAAGTTCTTAAACATGGTATGCTGTTATTATTTGCCATTTTAAAAAGAGTGATAGTTCCATTGTCATTGATTCACTGAACATTTACCAAACTGTTAAATCTCGAGAATCATTTCAACACGAGCATGGCAATCTATATTAGGTGAACCAACAGATTGGAAACAGTACACATGAACATTTTGAATGCACAATATTTCCATTCAACTATACAGTTCAGTTACACACAGTACGACCATTACAAATAACGCATACGAGAATCAGATACAAAATAACTGCCATCTTGAACATCTCCAATAGCACAATGGTACACTTGCTAATAAGCTAGGCTTATCCTTTACCAAAGACCATCTTTACCACAAGAACAAGAACTCTGTTAAACATAGATATGTGGATTAGTTTTGGGAAAAAACAATGTAATATGGCCTCAAACCACAACAAATATCCTTCTTTGTTTCATCATTTAGCACAAACATTGCACAGTATAGAACAATTATGGTACCGATAATAGTAGTTTCTTTTGGTAAGCCAGCTAGGTGTGACGCACACCGCTAAGGTACTTCTGGTGGCTAGATTGCTTTATTTGACAAGGTACCCGGTAAATTTCTAGCCCAAGTGTCCTACTTTCGCTAGTATCTGGTGACTGGCACATCTCGGCTAGATAGAAACCACGTGGTAATGAGACAGGTTGCGCCAGGTTGCTTGATTTGCACTTTTGCCGTCATGCGACAAGCACCTGAAGCTAGCCACTTTCTGACAAATCTAGCAGCCCTAGTTACGTACAATCTTGTTAATGGTTACCAATTTTACCAGTACCTATTTGCTGAACATTTGAGGTGTGGTGGGCCCACTAATTTTCATACACTTGCCAATGTAAACAAGGTGGATGACTGAATTGAACATGAATATCAATATGGCATGTATGACAATAGGGCTCATACACACTCTTACTTGTGTGGATTCAAATGTCCAATAAGCATTCCCATGGACACTATGAAGTGTCATATTTTGTTTCAGCTGCTAAAATAAACAACAACTGCAAGCAGGCCGTGGCCCATCTAATAGAGCAATATGTTTTCTGATATCACTTCCACACAAGATTGTCAACCAGGAAATTGATGATTGTAGTCAGAGGCCAGTTCACTATACAAATGTCTCGTCAGTGATTGGCCCAGTGAGTTAATCTAAATATTTGATTGATGGAGGAGAAACAAATGGCAGGTAATACTGAACAGATTTTCTATCCAGGGTTGTATTAAATAGCAGATTTAATTGCGCTGCAGTGGAAAAGGCATCATCCCCTCCAACGTGTTATTACTGGCAACTATAGACGCACCTCCTGGGTAAACAGTCACCAAGTTTTGTTCCTGGACACATTCTCGCAATACAACAGGTAACTATTGCATGACTTAATGTTAAATTGAGTGAAGGGTGTGACAAAGGCATTATGAGGCATGGTGGTCGATCTCAGCACTGGGCTTTCTCAGTGGATGGCAATGATGCCCACTTCCATCAACTTCTGTATCTTGGCAGCAATGTTAGGGTTCTTCAAGTGTCTGAAACAGGAAATTTATTTTATACAACTTTATGTCAAATATACATTCAATGTAGACCCATTCAGGGGCGGAAAATTACCATTGCCCGACTCCCGTGTCCAGTGGACTTTCACTGACGGGCAACAAATATTTGCTTTCTAAGTTGCCCGTGGGCAAGTATGCCTAATAGAATCACAGTAGTGTATTT
>JAUTBQ010186471.1:0-10623 GCA_032361185.1 Lepetodrilus ovalis | reverse complement strand
GTGTGTGTGTGTGTGTGTGTGTGTGTGTGTGTGTGTGTGTGTGTGTGAGAGAGAGAGAGAGAGAGAGAGAGAGAGAGCGAGAGGGAGCGAGAGAGAGAGCGAGGAGGGGGAGAGAGCAATCCTGTACGATTATTAGGTTCGGTTTGATCTGCACCACTCCTTCTGATTCGCTCAGAAATTGCCTGTTAACCTGCTCTCCGCTGAGGACAATTGGATATACCCTGGTTATTCGTAGTTTTCCTTCATCCAACGGGATAGGTCATATACATCTAATGTTACTATTATTATATCTTTATATGAGTATAGTGTATGAATTGTTACGTGCACGACATGCAATTAAACAGACAGACACCTGTGCTACAAAGGGTATAGTCAACGTAAGATATTGATCAACGTAAGGTATTGATCAACGTAAGGTATTGATCAACGTAAGGTATTGTTCATGCTACGTTCACGATACAATAATTACATCACGGTGTTCTCCGTGTTTTACTCTCCAGTATGCAATATCACGTTTATTCGGTGCATACGATATTTGATATGTGGTATACTGCATGTGGTATACTGTGTGTGTGGTAAAACTATGTATACATGCTATACTGTATGCGATATACTGTGTGTTATACTGTATGTGATACTATGTATGAGGTATACTGTATGTGGTATACTGTGTGCGTGATGTACTGTATGTGGTACTAGTATACTGTATATTGTATACTGTATGTGGTATACTGTATGTGATATACTATGAGGTATACTGTATGTGTTATACTGTGCATGTGATGTACTGAATGCGGCATACTGAATGTTGTATGTGATATACTTTGTATGAGGTATACTATATGTGGTATACTGTATGTCGTATAACTTTTTTATGTGTTATACTGTATGTGGTATACTGTATATGTATTATGCTCTTTGTGGAGGTATACTGTATCACGTATACTGTATGTGGTATACTGTATGAGGTATACTGAATGGGGTATACTGTATGTGATATACTGTAAGTGGTATACTGTATGTGGTATACTTTTGATGTGGTATAGTTCATGCGGTATACTGTGTATGTGGTATACTGTATACTGTATAATGTGCATGTGGTATACTGTATGAGGTATACTGTATGAGGTATACCGTTACAGTGAATGAGATACTTTATGAGGTATACTGTTTATATGTTGTAAGTGGTATACTGTGTATGTGGTATACTGTATGTCATATACTGTGTATATGGTATATGGTGCATGCGATATGTTGTATGTGGTCTACTGTATGTGGTTTACTGTGTATATGGAATACACTGTGTATGTGATATACTGTATGTGATATACTGTATGTTGTATACTGTATGTTGTGTAATGTGTGTGGTATACTACCGGGTACAGTATACCACATACACAGTATATTTCATACAAAGTATACCACGTACAATATATTATGTATACTGTATGTGGTATGCTGCATGAGGTATTCTGTATGTGGTATACTGTATGAGGTATACTGTATGTGGTATACTGTATGAGGTATACTGTATGTGCAATTTGTTTGTGGTATAGTGTGTGTGGTATACTGCATGTGCAATTTGTTTGTGATATACTGTATCTGATATACTGTATGGGATATACTGTATGTGATATACTGTATGTGGTATACTGCATGTGATATACTAGTATTTCAAGCACACACACACACACACACACACACACACACACACACACATATATATACCCGCTCCGCCCCAACACCTACCGTTCCCCTTTCCATACAAGAAATACAACTCAAATACAATAGCATAATTTCACATTTCATATTCACAAATATGTTGCTCTCATGGCGTTGAGAATGTAATTTGTGCGCAGGTGTCAGCACAGCCAGCTCTATACAGCATACGGCACAGTACAGAACGGCTGTGTGCGCAGACACTGTAACCAGCGACTGTCGTCGGGAAGTTTTCTCATGACGTCGAATGAAGTCATTAAAACACCATGCATCAAACTCCACTTAGCGACAATTTGAGCAGGACAGTTTACATACATTAGCGTCTGACTGTGTCGAGAAATGCATCGATTACCCTGATTACCCTGTACTGTCGTCGATTACCCTGTACTGTCGTCTGCGTGATAAGCATGTAAGTCAGTCAGCACAGCAGACATCACTCAAGCAGCGGGAGCCCCACACAGCATCGACAAGTCTTCGCCGAAACCAATTGTCCCCATGACCTTTCCCGTCATTGTCAATCTCGTACTTCAGTAGAGGACGAGGCTTCATATGATCCGTCCATCCTTCAAACAGATATTAATGCTGTGTACCCTACAGGCACTCCCAAACCTTAACTGAACCAATTGCACAGGCAAAAATATATGTCGAGGTCCTTTCACGGATCCCAGCAGGACAGTAGCAGGACATCTGTGCATCAGGTGTCCTTGAGGTTTTCTCCGCAGGACAACCGACTGAAGAGACGTCCGAAAATGTCGCTAGTATTATTGGAGCCCTTCAGTGTCTAAGTAGAACACCTGTGCATAAGGACGTCAGGTGTTCTTGAGGTGTCCTGTGCAAGACATCCTAATACATCGACAAGGCGACGTATGAATGCCGGATATCCTGCAATGGATCTTCGACATTTATTTTTTTGCTGTGTTTGTGTTGTCTAACGATTTTACCCAAATAGTATTGACATTTATTGCGAACACATTTCTATTGGTTGAAATGTAGTCTACCATGTTACTGCCAACACATATAACACATTGCTTCAAAGCTGCCAACTTGCCGTGTACATTGTGTATGCAACCCAGTTTACCGTTCTTCATTCACGACATGTCACCCCACGTTTCCTCCCTCCCCCTTCCCCTCCCCCATCTCCAGCCCTACATCATCTGACCCCCACTCCCTACCCCACGTCATCCTCGCCCCACCCCCACGTCTCCCAGGAGAAGTCACCAGGACACTGGGACCGTCGCCGATACCGGAAATCGGAATCCGATGGAAAACAGATGCCAACTTCCGCCCCCAACGAGATACTCAAGGTCGCTTCTGCAGTTGCTATTGTAGTCCACCTGTAAAGATACGACCGTAAAGCACGACGAACAGAGACAGTAGACAGAAGCATGATATGCTATACTGGTTTTCCACATCTGTTGCGATTTCCTTTGGTTTACATTTACCAAAACTGAGGTGCCAGTTGATTACGTAATGACATGTGTCCAATACTTTCGCAAGTAGAAGGAGTTAGTGATTATGACGTCGCTGCGGAAATATTTCGCCCATTTGTGATAGAACAGAACAGAACCTTTATTTACACTCAGGCCGAGAACCTCGGCAAATGAGGTACACATAATTATAACAAAATCGAACATGGTAATTACGGAGAGGGATTTGCTAGGAGGTTTTACGTGTTAATGACAATAGTACAGAAAATGTTTTTGCAATACACCTGTTTTCTTGCTCCTAAAAAAAGAACATAAGTTAAGGATAGATTGTCTAGAATGGTAATAAGAGGGGATATACTTTTTTCTTTCATATGAAAAATGTGGACATTTTAAAATGTAATGGTATGCATCACCAATATCGTTTAACTGACAGAGGTATGTCAATCCATCTTCTCGTTTCTATTGGTAGGCGATGAGTTGAAGTTCGAAAATGGAGTAAATTTATGGCTTTTGATCGGGGAATGTGGGTTAACTACGGTTCTAATATTAGTTGAGTCTTTAGATAGGTGATGGCTTTTGAAGAATTCTCAATGTCCGAGGACGATTACAAATTTACTCGTTTAACTATAATCATGGGATTAATACAAATGAAGAAGCATGCAAAACATGCCAAACAAGTGTAGTTTATATTATGCACATGATGTAATAGCAATACATGTACATGAATGGTTAAATAATGCAAATTACACAAGTAATTTAAAACTCCCATAAAGGCCAACTGCTTTTTAAAAAAATAATCAAATTTGATGACCATGGATCTGAGTAAACACATGTTTTAGGTTTGGCGATGAATAAAACCTCTGGCTCTGGTCTGAAAAGTCCACATAATCAAGCAACTAACACGACGAGGCCTATCCTTGCCCTTTAAAATACATGAATGAGTATACCATGTATGCCCAATACGACATTGTCAAGGGTTGAATGTGATGCAGTTATTCCATTTTGATTGGCGTAGCTATACCATGTTTAGTATCGCTATATGGAATTGGCATTAATTAGACGGTAAAAGTATGTGCAGACTTTGCTGCAGAATCTGCTACGGTATTTCCATACATGACCCGATAACCAGCAACAGATTATATCGTGCAATTATAGAATGTCTAGTATAACAGCGTTTTTTAATTGACGGTTTTTAATAGCCTGTAAACATGAAAGAAAATCTGCAAATATAAAAAAAAAATGGAAGGTTAGTTTTTAACAGTTGGTACCAGATACACATTTGATAATATTTAAAACTTTTAAACATTTAAATTTTAGATTTTTAATGTGTGAAAGAAAATTTAATTTACTGTCATATATAGTACGCCAAAACTTGGCTTCTTTGACTACTTTAATAGGTGGTTTGACCAACAATAACTCAGGATCATTATGCAGTTTACGCTTGTTGCAAAAGTGAAAGGCGTTAACTAACGGAATCCATTTTCCAACGCCCATTTTGAAATGTTCTGTAAATACACTTGTATCTGTCATGGCGTTCAACCCTGGCCATATTGCAAGTTCTCCATGAATTGCCAAAATCGTCCACAAAAAAATGAACCATCAATAACATGGTCATTTAAAACGTTGGCAAAGCTATTAATTTTGATACTAAAAAGTGTTACAGATAAAATTGCACCTTGTGGGACACCCATTGAGTGCACGTAAATCAGCTTGCAAGTAATTTACGTTACTAAAATTTAATTAGCATGAATTTTTAATTCAATTCAGTAACTGGCATTTCTCGGTAAAAAAAAAAAAGAGAAGTCAGTTTCAACTGTTAACTGCATCTCAGCAAGAGAAAAACTAAGTTATCAACTGAATTATAAACTCGGCTGAGTTCTGATCGAGTCTTTTTGAGAAATCCGGGAAGATTGGTGCATATTTAAAGATTATCCCAAAGATAAATTGTATTTTAACAATTATTCTAAAGCTCATATGGTCAACTGTAGAAGAATGGTGCCATTATTGGTGTTATGAAAATCGAGTATGCCTAAGCTCCATATTAGTTCCCCTAAAACTATTAAATATATATTTCCGTGTTCGTAGAATACAATGCCATCTTTGCAAAGCACACGCGTGTTCATATGTATTAATTAATTAAGTTTCTCCTCGGAATAAATTGTCGTCACTTAATCGTGGCGCGAAACCGACGTAAGTTTTATGTGACGTATTCCCTCCCAATGGCCCATAGTTCGTTGGCTGAACGTGTAAAAAAATGCGGATCATTCTATGTTTATAACAAATAATGTTTACTATATTTACCACCTTATTAACACATGTTTGGCGTCATGCTATTCTGGTAGATTGTCATTCCCTAATAGTAACGTTATGTACAGTAATTCATTAATAACTCAAGAAGTATATGTAATATTGCGTGCAAATAATGTCTTAACACTATAAGCTACTATTATGAATAGTATGTGTAAATGACAATATGTCACACAGAATCTTCAGTGCGGCATTATTGTATATAGATTTTCTTATGCAATCAGAACTGGTTAATAATAATGTCAATTTGTTTTATATATTTAATCTGGTCATATATTGAAATATATATTTATAGATCGATTTATTTGATCAAATAATTGTCCATCTATATATAGCGCCCGCTGTAATAACCAATGTAAATATACACGCGTTAAGTATAGAAATCTGAACCCAGAATGGAAATAAATGGCTCGTATTGACGTATGCACATCTATATATACACAAGGCCGTACCGATCTATCTCATATCTTCTATAGCTATCCTAAGACAATATCAATGAAATTCTCATGGGTTCAATACTAGAGACTGATAGCGTTCATCTAATCGCATTGTCTACTGTAAGGTATATACTATTTCGGCGGAAATAGCCACAAAACGCTGTTTTGGGATGTACACGTGTGTGGCGGGTAACGAGGAGAGAGGTGGGGAGGTGGGGCTGGTTGGTGTGGGGGAGTGGGGGGTGGGGGTGGGTTGTAGTTTCTCAGTGTTTCTCACACATACCACCCACCTCGTTTGCACCGGTATGGTATTGATATGGCAATGGTATGGCGGGAACAAGATCCTTTTTGCCTCAGCGTCTGGACATTGAACATATAATTCTGGCGGAGTTCTTCTCGTAGATGCAGATTTGTAAATCAATATCAGAAATTATATATATTGTTGTCATTCCGGTAGTGGGTCTTCATGCATGTGTTGTTCAAAGTGGTCGAAGTGAACCCCTGAGTTGGTAAAGATAGTGCGTGTCCTTTCGATCAGTAAGATTCTGGTGGGGGGAAAAGGTTCATCGATTCTATTGCGCTGACCTCGCCTCATTGACCAGTATTGTTATGTTCCGACGTCCAGAAGCGGCGTTCGGTGCCTGTCTCCACGCCATGGTCGTCATGCCTATATGTTATGGATATTACGACGATGACATCAACGTAACAGATTTCAATTTCTTGGAAAGTATAATTATACAAAAAGCAACGGGCCTTTGTCTACAATCTCATCATCTTGTCTACCAACTCAGCAACTTGTCTACCATCTCAGCGACTTGTCTACAAACTCAGCATCTTGTCTACAAACTCAGCAGCTTGTCTATCAACTCAGTATCTTGTCTACCAACTCAGCATCTTGCCTACAAACTCAGCAGCTTGTCTATCAACTCAGTATCTTGTCTACCAACTCAGCATCTGGTCTACCAACTCAGCATCTTGTCTATATCAACTCAACGTCTACCAACTCAGCATCTTGTCTACAAACTCAGCATCTTGTCTACAAACTCAGCATCTTGTCTACCAACTCAGCATCTGGTCTACCAACTCAGCAACTTGTCTACCATCTCAGCGACTTGTCTACAAACTCAGCATCTTGTCTACCAACTCAGCATCTTGTCTACCAACTCAGTATCTTGTCTACCAACTCAGCATTTGGTCTACCAACTCAGCATCTGGTCTACCAACTCAGCATCTTGTTTACAAACTCAGCAGCTTGTCTATCAACTCAGCATCTTGTCTACAAACTCAGCATCTGGTCTACCATCTCAGCAGCATGTCTACAAACTCAGCAGCTTGTCTACCAACTCAGCATATTGTCTACCAACCTTTCTTTAAATAATTTCGTTGTTTATGTTGATATTGAAGTCACGCACGTTACTGATATTGAAATCGTCCCACAAATGAGCTATTACGCCTTATGACAGTTTCATTCCTTATCAGAAATATCGGTTGTTTTACTAAGGATTTACCGTACATGTTTACATTACCGTATTGCCTGCGTAGATAATGAATCACATTTGACAACTTCATCAATTAAATTCAATTTACAAGAAAAATAGTGTTCTTCATGTTTTATCCAAATTCAAACAGAACCTATACTTTCTTTTGCCAATGAGTTTATATAGTAAATCACCACCACGTTGTAGGCCACATGTGTGGGGGACGCTGTACGTGTATGCATTCTTCAAAGTGCACGTATCCGTCGTGAAGGTTTTGAACAGAGAAACTCAATGGGGCTTCGTCTGCCGTATACGAGTACTTCCTCTTTGCTTCTCCTTCTACGACTATAGAACCTGGAGTATTGTTTTCTGAGAGCTTTGAGGATCAACGGCGTATTAGTCTCGTGACTTCTCGTGGCTTCTCGCGAGGGCGGAGCTCGACTGTGTACAGCGGTGTGTGAGCGAACGGCCTTTGAGATTAGCCGTCCATTGATGTCGAGGGCGAAAATCGAGTGCCATGCTTCCTTCCCTCGTCTTCCGTTGTGCACATTTTCTCACGATACCCAGGCGTTCATACACTGTGGCTCATTCATGCTCATTATAGCACGCCACATGCACGGGGGGCGGGGGGCTGCCCGTAGCTGCAGTATCCACCCCCCTCCCACCCCAACCACTTCCGCCCAGTCACAATACCCCACCCATCCCCACCCCCTATTCTACTTCAGTCCGCCACCCGACCCCCTTCACGAGAACAGAGTATACAGACATTAACAGTTGATTGAAAATGTATTTGAATTTTGAACCCTTCAAATGTGAGCACCTTTAGTACCTTTAGGCCCATTTTATCGAACGCGGCCTCAACCAGGTATAACTCTAAAACGTGAGATTAATTATGGAAAGCAGTTTACTGGAAACCAATCTGGACCTTGGTTTTTGGTATGCCTGCTTTCTATTATATAGTTTTTGCTAAACCAAGAGTCTGGGTTTCCGTAAATCAAAACTACCTTAATCCAGGTCTTCACTAAACCTCGTTCAATAATGTGGGCCTTAGTGTTCATTTTATATCCTTAATGTATTTGGCTATTCGTCATAATTATTCATAATTATCTTCATTATTGTATGTGGGGAAATATTGTCTTCACAAATAAAATTTTCAATTATTGGATTTTAGTTTTTCGCGCTTAGAGTATCATTTACTCTTTTGGTTGTACAATTCGGAATTTTTTTAAATCTTGGAATTGGCTGGAAGCTCGGTATTAGAGAATTATTGTCCTGGTATTAATATACTGTGGTACATAGTACTAATACTGTGATAGAGTAGGCTAGTACTCGAGGTTGTAGACTGTAGGTAGTACTGAGGTATATTAAAATATGTGCCTGCCTATAACTTTTCCTGTTAATCTATAATACATTGTTCATTGTGCTATGTATGATAGCTATTTTTAACATTATTATTATCATACAACATAATTGTAATATTATCTCGACCAGTATCTAACTCACGTACAGTTATATATAATATATACACAAATACGCATTATAATGCTCTGTACATGTTTATGAATATGCAATAAATTCTACTACAGCTCGTGTCGGCGGATATAGCCACGTTCACAATAACAGCACGTTCATTCATAAAGCGCTGTGGTCAACAGAGCAATTTACATTCCGTCCGGCGGTATACGCACGTGAAACAGGTGCGTATCCTGAAATCGACATCCATTCACAAGGAGCGCATGTCGACGTGGGGCCCTTATCCATTCATCCATGCCATTGATTTATTAAGGTAACCGTCGACAGTGTTCCCACGTCCTGTGGGGCCCTATTAAGGTTGGAAATTACTATTATGATAGTATTCTTGTGAATCAATTTCATGTAATAACCCGGGGTTCACAGTACAGGTTGTGATATTAATAGCACCCATGCTTTATATAAGACTTACAATAGTGTAGATATTCGTAAATATTATAAACATCTTCGTTGTTTTAGTTCTTAATTATATTAAAGTAGCAGTTATTACATATAATAATAATCCGACATGTTTAATCCGTGGAATCTTACTAGGAATCAGAGCGTAGCTTATGAACCATATATACTCTGACGTATAAGAATGTTCATTTCCTGAAGTCGGTGGTGCTTTAATTTCAGGGGGGAAAAAGCAGTGGTTCTTTAATTTCACATTAAGCTTAATAGTTATTGGAAGATAGCTTCCTCTCTCACATTCCTAACTCGGTATAAAGAGAGTTCAATAATACCATGTTCAGTGGAATGACTAATCTGTAATAAAAACACGGCCGCAACACGATTTCCATTCAGGTACATAGACCCTATAATAATATATACAGCCAGCCCTGGTCACGTGCATATTCTATATTCGTGCAGACTATTCACGCGGAGTGTGCTAGTAACAATACTAGACTATTTATTATATTATATTTCATTTGAGATTAACGTGGACATGATACGAGACGAAGATATTAAACACCGTCACAGGAAGTGGCAATAAAACCCAGGCAGCATGTGGATTGTGCCTGAACGTCTAACTGTCGAATGTATAATAATAATAATAATAATAATAATAATAATCCATTTGTAAAGCGCTTGTTGCCATGCTAATGCATGCTCGGAGTGGTAAACGCTACATTATTTAACATGTGCACGCATTACACCTGCTCAACTCCGTGAGGAGTATACAACACAAGCAGCCGGTTTGTATCCATATTTCTAAGCGTATTATAAATATATCTAAGTAACTGTTTCCCGGCTCTTTATTACATTGGTGTTACGTACCTCACATGTGAAGGTGGGGGTATACTGCATGTGGTTGTGAGGTGTACTGGAAGGGTGGAGTGGTTTGGAGGTGTGGGGTGTGGTGTCACAGCGAGAGGCTTCCTGGGGCTAATTGAAATTACG
This sequence comes from Lepetodrilus ovalis, assembly GCA_032361185.1. Taxonomy (NCBI): domain Eukaryota; kingdom Metazoa; phylum Mollusca; class Gastropoda; order Lepetellida; family Lepetodrilidae; genus Lepetodrilus; species Lepetodrilus ovalis. The sequence goes on along the minus strand of JAUTBQ010186471.1, from coordinate 342 downwards.
TGGTACTCGGATGATTCTTTCTCCAGCCGCCATCACATGTTTCCGTCGTCGTATGACCATGACGTCAGCAGACGTGGAGATACAGACCGCTTGTTGAACATCTGCCTGGCATCAGCGAGCGGGGAATAACGGGAAACGACGAGTTCCGGTTGTAAAACATTCAAGAAAATGTCATTTGTGGTTATGTTATGTCTAAACATAGATCCGTACCCATCTGTCTAAAGGATATATCTGCCATATGCTGCTGACATCTTTATCTGGGTCTTTGCTACTACTACTACTACTACTACTACTACTACTACTACTACTACTACTACTACTACTACTACTACTACTACTACT